>JANAVB010031215.1:7700979-7800979 GCA_029216955.1 Iris pallida | reverse complement strand
TAATTTGATGTAAAAACTGACACTTGGGTTTTCGAATGGACTGTCAACCTGTAAACTGTTGTGAACACTGATTTTTCTGAGTTTAACTTGATTTTACTGATTTTGATGATATAATTACCATGTTCGATTATATGTATATGGCTGAGTTTAGATTGCATGTTAGGGCTTTCATTTTGGCTAAGTGTATGGGTTTTCAAATTTTGATTTGGACTGATTAACCTGAGACTTATTCCCCTTATGTTAAAACTGTTTCTTGAGAACCCTTAAATGAAAAATCTGAGAATTATTTGTACTTAAAC
Organism: Iris pallida; assembly: GCA_029216955.1. Taxonomy (NCBI): domain Eukaryota; kingdom Viridiplantae; phylum Streptophyta; class Magnoliopsida; order Asparagales; family Iridaceae; genus Iris; species Iris pallida. The sequence continues at coordinate 7,800,680 of JANAVB010031215.1, read as the reverse complement.
TGTTTTCAATGATAAAATTTCAAGGATCGATTCACCTATATATGAATGAGTTAATGTACATGATGGAGGTTCATGCTAGTATGGGATTAAGGGTTTTCGAAATTGCTTTGCACTGTTCCTGAGATCACATTACACTGTAAAACTGATACAAATACATCACACACTCTGTAAACTGAAAACTGAGAACTGCAATCTATATTACACACACTTTTGTTATGTACAGACACTGCACACTGTTTCCTGTTATCCTATTGACACACATACTCAAAATCTGTGAACACTGTCACAATTGCACCTGAAAAACTGAGTACACACACCCTGTTAAACTAAGAATCTATTGACATATCTACACACTACCAAAAACTGAAATGAACACACTAGGTGCACTGTCAAATCTGAGAACACATTATACATGAGCTGTCACTGAAATGTTGAGTCCTATTACACATCTACACTCTAAAACAGGAACCTGAGACACCTAAATGAACTGCTGCATTGATTCCTATGTATTGACACACATACACTCACATGTTCATCCTCTCACTTGCACAATCACTATCATCACACATTCACTTAACAGAGTATACACTAACAAACCCCCTTCTTGCTATGTGATAACACCCTCACATCACTCTAATATATGTGTAATGTAATGTATATATATATATATATATATATATATATATATATATATATATATATATATATATATATATGTTGATATATGCAATGGTAGATAATATATTTATGCATATATGTATAAATACAATGATAAAAGCATGTAGGTATGCTACCATGAATAGTGTGTATACATATGCATGAATGAATGTATTATATGCAATGTCATGTTGTAGACTAACCCATGGCCTTGTTACACACCCATACACATATCACAGAGACACACACCCTTTTACACTGGATATTGACACTAAACCCCTTGCATGAATACAATGTAATCCCTTAATATTTGTATGCCTATATGTATATATATTGTATGTAATATATTTATATTGTAACGCCCCAGTCCCAAAATACTTGGGACCAGATACGTATCATGCCAGCTGCACACATACGAAGCACACTCCAATATATGGAAACCTTGTATGTGTACATAAGCTGTCAAATGTAGTAATCCAAGACAACTAAATCTCATCCATAATAAAAAGAAGAATAGTATAAAATCAACTTGAATATTTATGGTACAATCGTTGGACGGAGACAAAGTCCACTACCAACTATCAAAAGGAGATAAAGTATACAAGAAAATGATCCATGAAAGTATCAAGACGAACCAAGAGCTACCATCTTCGAAGAAATGGAGACGCCCACAATCTTGGCTAGAACACCTGCAGTAAACCATGAAAGCACACACCTGGAGAGATAACCAGGGTCCTCAGAGGGACATAACAAGATACAGGAAGAACATGCCATTATAACTGCATAAGTAAAAATACTATAAACTACAACACAACAGGGTACTTAACCATCTATGTGATATGCACTTTGAGGACAACATTCTACGCAGGGGCTGTAACGGATTCACGCAAGCAAGTAATAAAGAGTGGCCATCAAGTAGCACTCATCCGAGACGCTATCGGCCGGGCAGCACGTAGTGCTCATCCGAGTCACTATCACCCATAATGTGTGTAAAAAATAAATGTAGCCCCTACGCTAATAGCTGTCCCCTCCCCCCAATGATACTATACATGCATCGTAACTACGACACACCAACACGTGTCGTTTCCACAACACGGGTTTATAATAAATAACTTTCAAGTCTTCTAACATGCATCTATTGACAGTTATTCCAACGCATGCGCACGGGTGATCAGCCCACACGCAAGTGACCACTACATGATACTCACAACTCACACACAACTCGTGATACAATCATGACAAAGTCAATGACATGCACTCTATTGACGGCAGTCTCTTAACTCTAGGCCCACAAGCCAAAGGAAATAATAAACAAGAAATATAGATACAATAAATAAAATAAAATGCAACTAAATGTAAGCAGTAAAGATGGCAAGGTATCTTGCCTGAGGTTATGTGCAAAAGTGAATAATCTAGTAGCTCGAACCGGTAAATAAACAAAGCAAGAAAAGCCAAATCCTGCAGATGACTCCGGATGCTGCAACAAACATCACGAACGAGTTTGGAATAAAAGATATACCTAGGAAACGCCTGTCCAAAAGTTAAATTCTGGAATAGGAGCAAAATCTTAACTTCGGGTCAAAACGATGTCCGTCGTTGGACCCGCTTTGCACCGAAATGTGCGCCAGAACCTACGGTCTCTAAAGTCATCAAACTACATGTCTACGGATTTGTTTTAATGAGATGAACCCAACGGTATGTCCAATTTTGGATTTCGGTGGGCCGTGCACAAAATCGCCCGTTGAGTGGGATTGTGGGCCCGCCAAAATAGCGTCCCGATCAACGGTCTCAGAATCGGAACAAACTTGGCTCACAGGACCAGAAAAATATTTTGAGTCCAATGATGCAAGTTTCATCGCGATATAATGAGTGTGCACAAAGTTGTGACTTAATTTGCAAAGGTCGATACGGGGGTATCTCGACGGATACGCACTGATTTCGTCGCGCACATGCAACGAAATCGGGTTCCGTCAGTTTCCACACGTCGACAACATCCATACGCGCCTTTTGATGCGTATAGTGTGCGACCAGGTCGTCCGATTTGTCGGGGTGCACGCCGTATCGGGTGTTTTTCCACTTTTTGAAAATAGAATTTATAATTTTTCGTAAAACTTTAACAACGTGTAACTTTCTACATACTAGATGAAAAGTGAATCCAAAATGTGCGTTACAATCTCGGTTAGGTTATTATTCTCTGCCTTCAATTAGTTTCTAAGAAAGTGTAATGGACAGCGAGAAAAGTGGCCAACAAGTTGGTGTTTTGAAACAGTTTTTAATATTCCAGAAAAGTAGTTTTTCTCCAACTTTATCCCGATTTTTCGAGCAAGTTGGATGGCCAGGTCAAAATCCACCCGGGGGATCTCGAATAGGGTCATGTCTACTTTCAAGAAAATTTTACGGATCGAAAATCGGTGCTACGAGTAAAAAGTTACGTCATCGGGAAGTAGGGTACCTTGAGTGGGAAAACTGCTCCGTGGATGACGAAAGGCTAAATTTCGATGCTCCGTTCGTCGCGCACACAACTCCTTCGCTGGTGAAACGAACTCCTAGGCGAAGAGGGTATATTCTGCTAAAATTTTCGTTTTGGGAGACTAGGGTTTTGAGGTCTATGGAGGAAGTTGTATATAAAACAAATTGATTGAAAAACCTAATACTACCACTATTACAAATAAGCAATTGGGCTATTCCCACGGGTTGGGTGCGGCGGAAATTGCTGCTATAGCAGCAATGAAGGGAGAGGGGGGGGCCGTCCACTTTAAGTGGGTGGTGCTGTTGTTTTAATTTTTTTTTTTTCTTTTCCTTTTCCTTTTTCCTTTCTTTATTCTTTTCTTTTCTAAATCATTTCAAAACTTTTTAAATATATATATAGATATATCTATATATCTATATATGTATATATCCATACATATACCATAATTTATTTTAAAACCAACTAACAATTTAATATTATCTATCCAAATATTTAATATATTTAAACATATCTATATATATAAAAATTCAACTCACAATAAATCAACTCAAAATAATAATATCTAAATAGGAAAACATGTTTACAAAATAAATTTTAATAATAATAAATTAATAAAATCTTTCCAATGGGTGAACTTATACCACACATCCTATCCGGGTCCAAAAATAGTAAAATTTTGTAAAATATTATTTTATTAATGAAATATAGATTTTTGTACCCAAAGTCAATAAATATTCAACAAGTTCTAAAAATAATTTAAAAATACTTGTACATACACAAAATATTCCTATATGGCCACCTTAGTCACCCCACATGCTCACATGGGCTTAAAATTTTGTTCGAGCCCTGTTCGAACTGAATTGGCCAAACCGGGTCATAAAAAAATATAACCATAAATTGTATAAATTTATTTTTAAGTCTAATAAAATAATAAAAAATAAAAATAAAAAATAGGGGTTTTACATATATATATATATATATATATATATATATATATATATTTTATATATATATATATATATATATATATATATATATATATATATATATATATAGGAAGCGGATCAAAAGTCCCCCTTAGAAAACTCCCTAAAACCCCTCACTCTAATCCATAATTTAATGTTAATATTAATGTTAATATTAACATTAAATACAAAAATTAACATTAAACTTAACATTAAAATTAATATTAATATTAACATTAACATTAATATTAACATTACATTAATATAAAAAATTAATATTAACATTAACATTAATATTAACATTAACATTAATATTAACATTAATATTAACATTAATATTAACATTAACATTAATATTAACGTTAAATTACGGATTAGAGTGCGGGGGTTTTTAGGGGGGTTTCTAGGGGGCTCCTATATATATATATATATATATATATATATATATATATATATATATATATATATATATATATATATATATTAAAAAAAATATTGTATTGATTTTCATATAGGATATCTACTTGGCCTTGATAATTGGTTTTGGAATAGGATTCATGAGTTAGCTTAATAGGAATTTGATTTTGGGTATAAATGTAGGCATGTATGAATGAATGTGTAGATGTATAGTATGGATGCATGAGTGTAGGCAATACAATATAGTATGAATATATATGCCTTGGTGTGGTTCGCATTGCTTTGCTTTGCTTGTTTCTAGCCTTAATTGCATAGTATAGGTTTGGTTAGGCCTAGTGAGACTTGTTAGACTTGTTTGGGCTAGGACTTGACCTAGTTGACCTAGTTTGACTATATAGTTGACCAGAGTTGACCAAGAGTTGACTTTAGTCTAGTTTAACCTAGACAGCATGCAGATGCATTATACATTTCATTTATCATCCCCTGTATACATCTTGACTTGTGTTGCTCTAAATAGGAGTCAAATACCTCATCTCGGACAGTATATTCTTACAGATATTTACAGCGCAGACGAGTACATTCTCTGATCATTTCATAACTTGCTTAGGATTATATTTCTGCTCTAGATTATCTTATTTGATGCTGTCACGATATTATCATGGATTTGTACTATATGGATCCCTACATTGAGATGTTATCCCCTCGGGAGCATCGGATACTTCATGTCATGTGTTTCATGTACATTATGTATTCCTCGCTCTCATGTTATTCATGTTTCTCATGTGCTTCATGCTCGTTCATGCATGCTCGTGTACTCTCATGTGCTCTCATGTTCGATCATGTTTCTCATGTATATCATGTATAACCTATACTTCATGTGTACCCTTCATGGGCCTTTATGTAGAATTCATGTGCACTCAGTTCTGAGCCCTCATGTTTACTTCATGTACACCCATCTATGGGCTTTTATGTGAAAATTATGTACGTAACATAACTTGTCTGGATCCTTGTGTATTGATTGGGGTATGGGGGAGTATAAATAGTCATGTGAACAATTCCAAAGTAGTATAACCATGTGCGCCTCTTTAGTATATTCATGTGCAAATCCAGCCGTTCATATGTCGAATTTGTACTCTAAATTACTAGTCACTGATAGTTCTCTACTTATAGTAGATATTTCTATTACAGTTCTCTCTTTTACATCATGTACATTCTTTCAGTTTCATGTATCGTACTCTCTTGCATGTTTATATTTTCTAACCTGTTATGATCTGCGTGAGATGTATTGTGCTCGCTCTCGTCCTGACTAGACCTGTTGAAAATTTTACAGAGGATGATGAGGAATCCTGCACCCCTTACTATGGAGCTTGCCTAGATGACACTCGCGACCTGGACCTCTGGGGAGGTTCAGGCAGCTGCTGAGGATGATACCCATGCATAGTGTAGATAGTCTAGACTGTTCTTCTTTTCATGTTAGTTGTTGTCTTGATTCAGAGTTGTATCATTATGGAGATATTGAGACTTGTGTTTATTTCACTTTTGTTGTACCTCAGTTGAGGATTTTCTTATCTATTCCATCGTGCTATATTCTACCTCTAGATTGTGATTGAGTTGTACCTTCTATGATTGGCCTCCAGTTGGAGAGTATTTTATATTGTGTTAGTTATAGTTCATGACCTAGAACAGCGTTCTACCGCCGACACTGCAGCGTAGGCTGGGCGTTATTACGTACTCGTACCCTCACAGTGGGTGCGGGTCGTGACATAACCTGAGATTTAAAACTAAGATAATGAAAACTAAAACCTGAGTTCTGCCTTGATACATGAAATCTGAGTTTAGTTGCAATAGGTTAACTGAAATGCATACATGATAACTGAGTTGGTTGAACTTAACTCTAAGAATATATGCATGTATATTTGTATATTAGCCTCTACCTTGGTTCTGAGAACCTGAGATAGTTCACCCTATCACTCACACATGTTTTCCTATGTTTATGTATTCACACACACCCACATTCACATGAGGCACTATATCCCCCTTTTTCACTTGACACATACCACTTAACCCTTCACTAACCTCTATCACATTGAACCCTTGCACACATCACACACACACACACATCCTAATGATCTGTCACACTCATATCTATACACCACACACACACACCCCTATACATTGTATGTTGACACTCCCTCTCTTTCACACTTTACTGCCACACACACACACAACCCTGAGATAACACTGTCCAGCCCCCTTCACTCTTTCACTAACATTTGTTCCCTCTTTCCCTCTGTCTGTCTCTCTCTCTCTCTCTTTATATATATATATATATATATATATATATATATATATATATATATATATATCATTTATATATATTTATATGCGGCTTGTGTTCATGAGCTAGTGTAGGATGTACATTGGTTTTGGGTGTTAGCTATGTGACATAGATGTGTGGCTTGTCACATAACTATGTGTTTTGGTTAAAGGCTATGTGTCATATACTAGCTGGTGTAGATGTAGACTTAGTGTATATATGAGTTATACTTGTGTTACAGGTCATGGCTAATCTAGAATTGACTTGTTAAGCCTAGATTAGACTAGTTGAGCATGGTTGACCAAACCCTAATTAGTTTGACCTAGTTTGACTAGTATGACCTAGTTTGACTAGAATTTGACCAAACCCTAAGCAGTTGTCCAAGTTACCTTACAGTTGACCTAGTTTGACCTAGACAATTGAACAAAGTTGACCAAGAGTTGACTTGACCTAGTCTAACTTAGAATCATGTAGTTTGTATTACAGATTTTCATTATTATAATTTGAGTACTTAAATAACCTATTTTACTCTAAATAGGACTCTGTGACACCAGTTCGGACATCTATTCATATCAGTCATTCAAGGTGACAGGCGAGTACATTCTCTGACCGTTTCATACTTGCTAGGATTTATATTCTTGTTCTAGATTACTTTACATGATGCTGTCACGTTATTATCACGGATTGGTACTATATGGATCTTGTCATGTGATGTTATCCCCCTCGGGGTGTATCAAAAACAATTGTCATGTGTTTTTCACGAACATCTTGTATTTCATGTACACCCCTATTCATGTATACTCTTGTGCAATCTTGTACTCTCATGATCACGTGAGCAAACGTGATAAAAACCTCTTGTACAAGGTAATATAACTTGACTGGATCCTTGTATATTGATTGGGGAGGGTGAGTAGGAAATGGTTATGTGATCAAAATTCCATCTTGTGAAATCTTGTGAAAATCATGTATATGTCCATTGTACACTCACGTATGATGGAGTTACCCTTGTATTGTTCTAACCCGTTTATATAACTATCTCATGCTCTAAATTACAGGTTACTTACAGTTCTTACTTATCATGTATATTGATATTTCCAGTTATCAAATCTCTTTTGTTTTCATATATATTTCCTTACAGTCCATGTATCTTACTCTTTTGTATGCTTTATATTTTCTAATATGATATGAACTGCGTGAGATGTATTGTGCTCGTTCCTGTCCTGACTGGACCTGTTGAAAATATTACAGATGATGATGGTGACTGCCCTACCTTCTATGGGGCATATGAGGGTGACATTCAGAAGCCTGAGGAGCATCTAGCTCAGTAGAGGGTGCCTAGTTTAGTCTAGTATTTATAACTTTCTGTTTGTATCAGATTGTTTCGATTGTTAGTTGAGACTTAGTTATATTCCGGACTTTTATTTATTTGTGTTGAACATCTATTTTGTGTGGTGTGATAACTCTATTTATATTCAGTTTCTTCTTTTTATTTGATTCCATATCGTGCTCTATCTTCCCTAGACTTGTGATTGAGATATAGAGTTGAGATGTTATATTATATCTCCGAACGGAGATGACAGGTTTATATATTTTGTTGTTAGATGTTAGATTTATAGATGACCTATACAGCGTTCTACCGTCGACACTGCGACGTAGGATGGACGTACCCACGTTCTCGTGTCCCTAAACAGGATGCGGGTCGTGACATCTAGACATGGATCTCGCCACAATCCTAATATATATAAGACCCCGTGACCAGGCCAGGATATCCTGAATACACAAATTATAATTTACTCTACCAAATACAACCATTTTTGTCTCTAAATTAGCCTTTTGAAGTAGTGTCCTTTAGTGATTCGTGAACTGGGAGGCCTAGTCATTAGAATCTTCTTCAGATTGCCTTCCTTCCCTTGCTCATTCTTTAGACGCCTCTTAGCCTCCCAAGCTAGGCTTCTGGTGACACACTGTCCTTTAAACATGTTGTAGATGGTTTAGAGTTGTGTCATGTCCTCTTTCTCTAATTCTTTGGCATTATATTCCTCATGTGTTTTGGGCTGGTGCCCAATGTTCTTGTTGCCATCCAGCAAGTTGGAGAATATCCTTAACCCACCAGCCTGCCACAGAAGAAGCGCAACACTCATAACACTAGGTAGGCTGAGAGTCGCTGTTGTAGCCCCCTCTTCTGCAGGCTTAATGCCCTTGGGATGTTGCCCGTGACCATTCACGTATGCTTAAGTCTAGATGTCCTCATGAATCTCACCGAGCATCGAACCACTTCCGGGTGGCCCACCCACTAAACAGTATCCCAAGTCAGGCTGACCTAGATTATTGCTTTCTATTGTGGGGCTTGAAGTCTTGATGCCCTTATGAACTGGAGGAACTCTAGTCTCTCCCTCTTTTGTCGCAACAATGCTTTGTCCCTCCTTAGAGTCCTCCTCTTACTCCACCGGGCACGAGTCTTTGTCATGTCCAAAGCATTTGCACTACGAGCACCTAATTGGTACCCATTCGTACTCAACCCTTTCCTGAAAGATCTGGCTAGATGTCAACCTAAATCGTACCGCCCTAGGGGGAAAGCCCCTGCATCCACTTCCACAAAGACTCTACCATATGCCTGTAGAAGGGTAGTTGGGACATCCATCCTAAGAGAGATCCTGTTAGACTAGTCATTCTCATAATTGCTTCTACACTCCAAATAGCCAAGGGAAGCCATAGGAATAGTATCCAAATCAGAATTTTGGACAACCGATCCCGTTCGAAGAATGAAACTCCTCTCAGGGGTCCACTGTCGTGTGATAGCAAGCCTCCTATTGAACGTCCACATGCCTCCTACTAGGACTAGCTAGAAATCAGCCTCCACTTCAAATTTGAGCAGGAAGAAGCCATTCTCTCGCGAGTAGACCGTCATAGTCTCTTGAGGATGCCATAGCCTCTGCACCGTGCCTGCGATCGAGCCATAACTGGCTCTGGCCTCTACCAGATAGAGGACTATGGTCCTCTGCCAGAAGCTTTTAGCTTCCTGTACCTCCACCGCTATGTCCGTCGTTGGGATCCTATTGACCTGAGAGGGCTGAACAAAATGGAAGCTGCTCGCCATAGATTCAGCTGCTTGGTTGTTGCTGGAAGCACACACGGATGCCCACTTCCTGACTATAGGCTGTCCAGCGCTTGTAGCTCATGTGGAAAGCAGTGCGGGCACCAGGCCGGCCCGGCAGGGTTCGAGCCCTAACCGTAAGGATGTGTAGGTGTGTGTGGGTTGTAATAAAAAAACGTAATAAAAAATGACTTCTTAGCAGACTCAATATCAGGAAATTGTATCTTCTGTCCAAAGAAATATCTTCATTTAAATTGCTGTCAACAGACATGGTACCTGCACTATAACTTCTCTCGTTCTTAATCAGAAATTATGCCTTCTATTAGTTACTTCAACCTTTCATAATCAGAAATTAATCTTTCGGAGAGTAAGTTCAACCTCTGAAGTACTGATAAGAACATATACTGACAGAGTGCTAATTGGAGTCTATAGCATCTTCTCCAGTTATCTCATGCTCAATAGAGAGATAAATCCGATGAGAGAGAGAACTCAGGAAGCAAAAGTATAAATAGATTAAAAAAATTAGTGTATATTAAATGAAGTTGGAGGAGAAAGGGGATTTAAACAGGTTATTGCCAACCAAAATTGTCTGCTGTGCTGAACTATACTTCATTCCAGAAGTAATTAGTTCAACCTTTCATAATCAGAAATTAAGCTTTTCAAAAGTTAGTTCAACCTCCCTGGAGAACTAAAGAGCATATACTGACAGAGTGCCATACATAATTGGAGTCTATAGTCTTGCACCTTCCCCAATTATCTGCTATGCTCGTCGTCACTGCTATGCTTTCTAGTTCCCTATCAAGTTATTGCCAACCAAAATGTGAATGGCCGCAATTAATTTCTTCTTTTGAGATTGAGAACAGATCTAAATGAGATTGAGAACATCATCCAAAAGCCTAAATTATTCGAGCTCCTTCCAATGTCACCTTTTTGTCCATGGGAGCAAATGATTCCTTCGAGATAGATAACTCGACTTTCATTTCTTAAACTGGTAGTGTGTAAACTGCAAGCTTCTTTATTTCACTTTGAAGACAGAGAGCATGGCCGGCTCCAACATTTTGGAGGTCCTAGACAAGTTCCAAAAATGAGGCTCTTATCCCTCTATATAATTTTATCGTCTTATTTACAAGTATCAAAGATTTGCGATCTCCTACACTTATGCGTTTCTTCCCAATCTTTAAACAATTATTATTAGAAGTTTCACAAGACAGAAAAAGCGATTTGAAATTAGAAATTAGAAAGGAGAAAGGAGGAAAAAAATATTGACACTGTTTGTTGAGGGAGGAAGAGAGAATTTTTGCAGAAAAATGAGAGAAGATGGAGAGGCGACTTAGAAATAGGTGCAACATTTTCTTTTAATGTTTTATTTGATGCTTCTACCGGCAGCCATAGCTTCCCACGACCATAGTTTTCTTATTGGCCCGATACAAAATTGTTAAAATTCAAAAAATGGAGGCCCCTTGGGGGGAGGAGGCCCTAGGCGGCTGCCTAACCCGCCTCCCCCGAGAGCCGGCTATGACAGAGAGTGTTATCTTCCTTCTTTCCAACCCACAAGGACTACAAGGCAAAGTACTTGACCATGATTCGAACTCGATATTATCATGTGTAGCTATACAGGATAACTCATTGCTTCCACCGTCACGATATTATGAGTGGCGAACAGCAGCAAGACACTGAAAGGACTGTCTTACATCATAAGATCATCTGTCTCGGAAAACTTGAGCGGATAGTAAACAAAAAGAGGGAAGAACTTGGACTTGTCGAGTCGTGTCGGGACAGCATCTATGATCAATTTTCAGGGCAATGGCTAATTGAGAATATGGCATGTGGAATATGCACATAGAAGAAGATGCTTATGAGCAAGCTGCATCTAAAATTTGTCTGGCACGCTAACTAGGGTAAGGAGATATGGCTCCATTATCGATCGATCATGGTACACTTTTGAACCAGCTCCAGAAGACCAATACTTTTATGGCCTACAAAGAAGCAAGTGACCACGAAACGTTTTTATGACCAGAGGCTAGGAACTAGAAAAGGAAGCAGATTCTGTTAGCTAGGAAGATATATACATGCAGAGCGATGGATATATATATAGAGAGAGATCAGAGGACACATTAACCAGACCTCTCTTTATTTCTATTTTTCTTCTACATAATGAGTAGGGACTCATTGGTTGTTGGTAGGGTGGTTGGTGATGTGTTGGACCCCTTCATAAGGACTACCGACCTTAAGGTGACATATCGGTCTATGGAGGTCAGCAATGGGAGGGAGTTTAAGCCTTCAAAAGTGGTGAACCAGCCCAAGGTTGTGATGGGAGGGGATGAGCTTAGAACCTACTACACACTAGTAACAACCGTAAACAAACCTATCTATCAGTACTGCCGTTGTTGTTTTCCTAGTGAACATTTGTAAAGTAACAGAAGAGGCTATAGATGAAGATTTGCTGTTTTGCACTTTTTGTGTTTTCAGGTTATGGTTGACCCTGATGCTCCAAGTCCAAGTGAGCCACATCTGAGAGAATTCCTACACTGGTAACCTTTTCTTTCTTTTCTTCTCTCCAACTTCCCTTTTGGTAGATGTATATGAGCTAAGTAATAACAAAAACAACAAAACTTTTATCCATAAAGTTTGGCATCAGCTGTGAGAATCATTTTGCTTCCATTTATATATATATATATATATATATATATATATATATATATATATATATATATTGAAAGAAGATAATTGTGACGAGCGCTCCCACACCGGGAATCGATCTCCTGACTACTCGGGCCGCATTCATCTCTCTTAACCACTAGACTAGAGGTTTGCTACTACGTTTATATATATATATATATATATTTTTTTATTTTTATTTTTTTCTACGTTTATATATATATTTTTTTTTTCTACGTTTATATATATATATATATATATATATATATATATATATATATATATATATATATATATATATATATATATAAAAGAATGTGGTATTTAATCAAAAAGCGACATCTACAAAGAAGAAAACTAAGAGCCCCACCCGAGGTCTACAGTGGACATTTCACAAGACTATTACAAATTGACAAAAGAACTACTACTCTTCTTCAGGTGAAGATCCCGATAAGATATCTTCTTCATTTGTGAACTCCCTTAGTACTACGGGAGCTCACACATAGAGGGGGTGAAGCTTTACTCTATCCTATCCTAGGGGATGAAGAGGGCATGAAGCCTGGGGATGGACGAAGAGAGTTTGTCCTAGTGGAATGACTATCCCCTTTCCTTTGATTCTTAAGAGTACTTACCGTCTCCTTCTCCTGGTCATCACTCGCATCGCGGTCATCTTCTTGTCCACCCTGGTTCTTCTCATTAGTGTCCTTTGACCCTGACCCTGACACTAAAGTGGCCTCATCAGAGCATAGACTTATTATATGCCCATAGCTATTTCATGTCGTACAAGCCAGGGCACCCATTCATACTCCAATGCTTGATCTATCATAGCAATGCTAGGTAGGCAGAGTTCAATATTCTCTGAGAGCGGATCGGAGGCCTCAATCTCTACTAAGATGCGAGTGTAAGCCAACCGAGTTCTCTTAGCAGTGGGGAGATCCATGCGAATAGGAGAGCCTATAATACTAGCCAATTTCATTATCATGACCGTACTCCATAGGTGGGGGATAGCCGAGGGAAGCGTATTTGACCGAGACCGAGGAGAGCTTGTCTCAAAGGAAGACATCGGAGACCAACACTTGAGCACCACCATTCTACTATCGAACATCCAGGGTTCTAACTAGATCCTCATGTAGAGAAAATCGAACAAAGTGGAACTTATTATCTCCGGAGAAGCACTAAATGTTACCTTTGAGGCACCATTTACGCAGAGCAAAAGCTCGCAAGTGACCAAAGAAAGGTTGTGCGTCCATGACGTAGAGGATCAATGTGTTCGTCCAATGTTCTCCGGTCTCTATAAGATCGTCATCGGTAATGTTCGCAACCCATTCTCCTCCCATGATAGATTCAACATATTGGAACTCTAGCTCAGCACTGGGGCAAACGGTTCGCAAAGAGCTGCCCAAGATACCGGATTACCCTTAGAATTTTTTGCATGAGCTTTCCTAGGCATTTCCTTATACACCTTGTGCAAGAGGGGGGGATAGGTGATGCAGATGCTCCAGGTCGAGCACCAGTCCGAGCATGGCCACCTAGTTTAAGAACAGGCCCTCCCCCCACAACCTATTGTTGAGAATCAATAAGGGACTTTTAGTCCCACATCGGAATATGTAGTATGTAGAGGAGTTAGACTCCCTATAAGTAGTGAAGTAGTCCATCAATAAAATCAACCAACCATTATTTTCTACATGGTATCAGAGCCATAACTCTCTCTCTCCACAAAAAAAAAATTCTCTCTCTCTCTCTAGCCGACCCCCCCCCCCCCCCCCCCCTTAGCCGCTCCACCCTAACCGACCCCCCCCCCTCCCGACCCCCCCACCCGCCGCCCACAGCAGCACCCTAGTCTACAGCAGCACCCGCTCCACCACTCCTGCCGACCCCCCCACCCGCCGACCACAGCAGCACCCGCCCACCCTACTGCAACACCCGCCCACCCTATCTCCAGCACCCCGCCGCCCCCCTACCTACAGCAGCACCCGCCGCCCACCCTACTGCAGCACCCGCCGACCCCCCCACTCCTGCCTACCCCCCCTTCAGCCCGCCCCCCTCCCTCCCATGCAGCCTCCTCCCGCCCCCCCTACAACACCTACCGCCTCCCCCCTCCTAACATGGACACCCTAACCCTAGCCCTAACAGCCCCATCCAAACCCTAACACTAACCCTAGCCGTCACACACAAAAAAAAAAAACGGCGTATTTCGAAGACAGTCGAAATGTCAAATATTTTATTTGCACCGACTTCCTAGATTGCGCCGTTTGGAACTAACAAATGTTTATTTTGTTATTCCTCCTTCACATCAGGATCTATACAGAGACTGATCATGTCTTCTCTGGTGTCCTGACGTGTTCACTTTACATGCGCGCGCCGGTGCTGGCCAAGTTCGTAGCGCGTTCGTAAAGTCTCTGTCGTCGAAGAAGACGACGAAGCCGACGAAGACGAAGAAGACGTCGAAGTTGGGGTAGTTGCCGACTCCGACGTCGACGAAGCCGACGTAGACGACGAATAGGATTCACAATTGCAGAAGCCATGGATTCGATCAGTGGCAAACTGACGGCCGACGAGATGAAGGTGTTGCCCCCGCACTGAATCACTCGGATTCTGATGCGGATCTCTCCGACTCGGATGGTATGATCTCTCCACCACCTATTGCTCCCTTAAGGAGATCTTCTCGTATCAATGCGGGTAAGGCTCCTGCTCGTTTTGATGATTACGAACATGACATTGCCAACTTCTTGTCTTATTCTAACATTTCTTCAAATTATCGAGCCTTTATTGCATCATTAGACTCTACTTCGTTGCCCAAGTGTTGGCAGGAAGCAAAGAACGATCCAAGGTGGAAAGCTGCAATGATGGAAGAACTTGGGGCACTGGAGAAAAATAAGACATGGGAGCTGGTTCCATTACCCAAAGGGAAGAAAGCTGTGGGATGCAAATGGGTGTACACAGTGAAAGAGACGCCAGAAGGAAAGGTCGAGCGATACAAGGCGAGGCTGGTTGTAAAAGGATTCACCCAGTCATATGGCATAGACTATGATGAGACGTTTGCCCCAGTAGCAAAAATGAGCACCGTGAGAACTCTGGTCTCCATTGCAGCAAACTATGGATGGAAGCTGTACCAGCTGGATGTGAAGAATGCCTTTCTTCATGGGGACCTGCAAGAAGAAGTATCCATGGAGCTCCCACCAGGGTGCTACGCGACGAAATCAAACGGAGGGACGTCGCAAGAAAAGGTGTGTAAACTGAAGAAGTCGCTATACGGGCTCAAGCAATCTTCTCGAGCCTAGTTTGACAAATTCAGAAAGGCTGTTACAGGCATGGGATACCGTCAAACAAATACAGATCATACGTTCTTCCTCCAGCATGCAAGAGGCCACATCACTATACTTGCTGTATATGTGGATGATATAGTGATCACAGGTGATGATGAAGTCGAGATCACTAAGCTGAAGTCAAAACTCGCGAAGGAGTTTGAAGTGAAGGATTTAGGAGCGATGAGATACTTTCTAGGTATCGAGATGTGTGAAGGCGAACAAGGAATTGTTCTCTCACAGAGAAAATACACACTAGATCTGCTGAAGGAGACAGGGATGCTGGGATGCAAAGCAGCAGTCACTCCAATTGACCAGAAGTGCAAGTTGGGAGCAAAAGCAGGAGAGCCCGTTGATCGTGAAAGATATCAAAGACTTGTAGGGAGATTGATTTATCTGGGACACACTCGCCCTGATATCTCATTTGTGGTGAGTGTAGTGAGTCGCTACATGCATGATCCAAGAAAGGGTCATATGGAAGAAGTATTTCAGATCTTGAGATATCTGAAAGGAACGTCGGGAAAGGGGCTATGGTTGAAAAAGAATGAACGCATAGAAGTTGAGGGATACTGTGATGCAGACTGGGCGAGCTGCATAGACGACAGAAGGTCTACCACGGGATACTGTATTTTTGTAGGAGGAAATCTGGTCTCATGGAGAAGCAAGAAACAGTCTGTGGTAGCACGGTCGACAGCTGAAGCAGAATACAGAGCAATGGCTCTGGGAGTGTTAGAGTTGCTGTGGGTAAAAGCATTGCTGACAGAGTTGAAGCTAGACAAGGGAGCACCACTACGTCTTCTGAGTGATAGTCAAGCTGCAATAAGTATAGCTAACAATCCAGTTCAGCACGACAGGACGAAGCACATCGAGATTGATCGATTCTTCATCAAGGAGAAGCTAGAACAAGGGATACTGAAGATTGACCATGTCCGCTCAGAAGAACAAGTTACAGACTGTCTGACTAAGGGCCTTAGTTCATTAAGTCTGACGAAGCTATGTAACAAGATGGGGATGATCAATATCTATCGCCCATCTTGAGGGAGAGTGTTGAGAATCAATAAGGGACTTTTAGTCCCACATCGAAATATGTAGTATGTAGAGGAGTTAGACTCCCTATAAGTAGTGAAGTAGTCCATCAATAAAATCAACCAACCATTATTTTCTACACCTATCGACCGGCCTGCCGCTTAGGTCAATCGGCCAAGGGGACAAACAACATATATACCTCTGCTTTCCGCATTACCTTGAGAACTAGGGATCATCTTCTCTTTCTTCTTCCGAATCACTAGGGAACACCCCTCCAGGGAGCCCACATCCATCGAGTGATGATCGAGGAGGCGGGACGACAAGCATGAGGAGAGACCGCGGGCTACGTCTCTATCATTCTTTCCATCGGAGGGAATCAGGACGAGGGAACTAGCGGCAGCCTAGGTAATGTTCACAATCCATTCTCCTCCCATGATATATATATATACTAGTCATAACCCGTGCCCATAGGGCATGGTTCATTTAAGGTACTCCCCCTCAAAATCTTAGACCCCCAATTTTAAACGAACAATAATAATTATGAGGCCCCCATCAAAATATTAAATTCCAACCACTGCTGGATGTGAATTTTTTTGGATTCCCCATAAAACCCCACTCTCAATAATGTTCATCCACAACCATTATGAGTGCAAACCCCACTCTTTGGATTCCCCATAAAATCCCACTATAAATAATGCTCATTCCCCATAAAACCCCACTCTCAATAATGCTCATCCACAATCATTATGAGTGCAAACCCCACTCTTTGGATTCCCCATAAAACTCCACAACCGTTGATTCACCAAGATTAAATTCCAACCACTCTTTATCTTGGCACAGTCAGCCCTAGGATTCAAAAACCTTTGTGTTTTGTATAATATATATATATATATATATATATATATATATATATATATATATATATATATATATATATATGGTCCTTCTACAATACATTCCATGAAAAAATTTGTATCGATACATCTAAAATCTGAACCATTGGATGTTGATCCAATGGTTCGGATTGAGGTCAAAAGTCAAAATCAGCATTAAATGATGTTCCCTACTCTATTAATCTGAATCAGCATTAATACTGATTTTGACTTTTGATCTCAATCCGAACCATTGGATCAACATCCAATGGTTCAGATTTGGGATGTATCGATACAACTTTTTTCATGAGATGTATTGTAGAATTTTCCATATATATATATATATATTGTCAATGACTCTTTAGTCTTTAGTCTAGTGGTAGTGGTGAGGCATACGGTCCGAGTGGTCATGAGATCGATTTTCGGTGGAAACGTTCACCACAATTACCTTCTTTCACTGGCGGAGGATAAGCTGGGCTTGCTCGGGCTGTAGCCCGGGCTTGAAATGAGATAAATAAACTAGGTACCAAATGATTAACACAAATAGTTTTCAGCACAGTTGGTTGAGCCATTGTCTTTGCATTTAAAGAGCCACTGTTCGAATCCCAGGAGTGATGTTTCGTAGATATTTTCTTTTTTGAGTTATAAGATGATGATTTTTTTCACTTAGCCCCTCCTAAATTTTTTTTCTGCCTCCGCCCTTGCCTTCTTTCAAAAGAATATATATATATATATATATATATATATATATATATATATATATATATATATATATATATATATTTTTTTTTTTTTTTTTTTTAAGAATATATATATATATATATATATATATATATATATATATATATATATATATATATTTTTTTTTTTTTTTTTTTTTTTTAAGAATATATATATATATATATATATATATATATATATATATATATATATATGCTCGCACACCCGTCGCACTCATCACAAGCTCGCACACACCCGACCTTCTCCCCTCCTGTCAAAATTGCCTACAGAAGAGCAGCTGCTGCCCAATCGAAAAAGTGCAGCAATAACTTAGCTGTAGCAGTAGTGGTCCCACAATCATCTCTGCATGAGGAGTTGTTTTTTGTACTTGGGTTTTCAGGTTGTGGTTGACCTTGATATATGTTCCAAGTCCAAGTGAGCCACATCTGAGAGAATATCTACACTGGTAAACTTTTGTTTCTTTTACTTGTTTTTTGGTTGATGTATATGGGCTTACTAATAACAAAGCAACAAACTGATTATCCAAAATATTGTCATCCGCTGTTAGAATCATTTTATTCCATATAGCTTTGTTGAAGATCTTATCATCGATGTAACTAAGTAGGCCCGGCCCAGAGATTGGGTTGTCCTCTCCGGAGCTAATTTTGGTTTCCCCTTGATTCTTATTGTGTGCCGGTCCTGGGGAGTCACTCGTGATCCTGACCTACCTCTTATGGGTCACGCCGAGCATGGAGGGTTGTCCAAAGCATAGGAACATTGTCCAAGTCCGAAGTCTTGTCGGACATCCAAAGGCGCCCTATAACTAAGGAATGTCCCCGAGTGTTCTTTAAAGATTTATTTCACAGAGATGCTACCTAACGCAACCCCACTAGGGACCCTCAGTAAAAAATATAGGACATTAAGCACGAGAGACAAAGTTACATATGTATATAAGCTTAGTCATTGTCATAAGTTGTTCAATGAAAATAAAAAAAAGGGCATGCAATGCCATCTGGGGGATGGTTACTGACATGACTTGCTCAATGTGAAATGTAATCTGATTCCTTTGGTTGTTACTTCACTAGGTTGGTCATAAATATCCCCGGGACTACAGATGCAACATACGGTGAGTAGGACTAAGATCGACATCCTGTACAAATTTTTTACTTGCAATACCTGTAACACTCACTCCTCTATTTCGGATCGATTATCGTCTTACAATATATACTGCAGGAAATGTGGTGATGTGCTATGAGAGTCCTCGGCCGACTCTAGGTATCCACAGATTCGTCTTTGTGCTCTTTCAGCAGCTCCGACGGCAAACAGTGGATGCGCCCGGTTGGCGCCAGAACTTCAACACCCGGGACTTTGCGGAGCTCTACAACCTCGGATCTCCGGTGGCTGCCGTCTACTTCAACTGCCAGAGAGAGTCAGGCTCCGGTGGGAGGCCGATGTATCGGAACTGAAAACTGTTGGTGGCGTTGCCCAGATTCTGCATCCATCATAAATATTTAAACAGATAACGAGGGATATCTGAATGTAGCATGGATTGCCTCTGTATGTAAACTACTTGCTTGTTCTCAAATATATATAGAATAAGAGTGGTAAAGGTTATCGTAATGGTAAACTTCTGCTGCTAACATTATATGTGATTGGTTGCACTATTATATCTTCGTAGTCGATCCATTCAATTGTTATTTTTGAATTTCCACGAAGGTATATTTAGTTCTAGCATAAATGGACGCAGAAAATTACCTGAAAAGAGCCCCAATATGAATTTGGATATATATAATAGAGTGCTCTTATTGACACTTCAAAAATGTCATCTTGTACTCCTCTTTAATTTTGTATCATTCTAATTCCAAATACAACCATGCATTAAAAATGATATTAGTTTGTGTTTGCATAGAGTGAGGAGTGCATGACGACATTTTAGGATTCCCAATAGTGTTAATACAGGGACAAATTTGAAATTTGAATGTTAGAAAATTAAAGAGGAGTGCAGAATGACATTTTAGGAGTGCCAATAACCGTATCCATATAATTTGGATAACATTTGGACAGCATAACAGATTATCATCCAGTATGGTTGACACTATAGTAAGGTGTTTTTGGCAAGATGATATACAATTGTACTAGTAGTAGTAGTAGTTGTTGTTGTTGTAGTAGTAGTAGAGGTAGTAGTAGAGCTTATTCTTGCCATATGCTAACCATTAACGATGACTTCTAATTTTTCTTTTGACGAAGGAGATGACTTTTCATTTTCTTTTGTGGAGCAGGGCACGTCAACACCAAGGTGTTCCATAGGCCTGTTCCATGTTGACCTATACCATCTTTGACTGGTGGGTCTGGCCAGCCCGATCCAAGTCTCACGTTCGGTCCATACTGTAACCAAAATACATAAATCCATATCGAACCCATATCGCGGGTGAGCCGAGTCCGGGTTAACCTATCGAGTAATTATTATAAGAAAAATAAAAAAGAAAAGAGGAGAAAGAAAGAAACATCATGAAGATTTTAAGAAAAATGAATGAATTTTATTTAATTGAAATTTTTTAAATAAACAAAGTGTTTAAAAAAATTTCTTCAAATAATTAATAAATTATTTATTTGTAGAAAAGTTGAAAGATATGAAGTTCATCTTCAATTTTACCTCGGTCTTCAACCTTCACATTCAATTAATTCGTGCTTTCGGCTTCCTTTAAATCTTTAATGACAGTTTTCGATGTTCTTAGAATTTTCGATCTTCATAGAAGTGGATGTTATTGTTCAAAGCTTCAAGTTTCAGCTTCTACAATATTATTTATACTTAGAGCTTGATAGTATCGATATTATAATCTCTTAAGTATTGCAACCGTTATTCAGCACGAACTCAATTTTCATGCAAACACATACTTCTAAAAGTTATAGTAACATTCTCCTCTTTTTTGTTCGCATTCTTGAATCTCTACTAATACAACATTTTTGTGGACATCACGGCCACTAGAAGATTGTGTGTCAAAGAAAAAAAATAATATGTCTTTTCATGTGTTCTCTATTGGCCTATTGATGTGGTCGCACCTGATTTTGATAACCGACTTAAACTCCGATTTCATATACACAAATAATAACAAGTACGGTACTACTGCTGAACGACTACTACCATGCTGCTACAATCAACTAGAGTCTTTGTCAAAGATAATCATGTCGATGATCAAGTCATTTTTTTTCATATTCTTATGTATTTTTTAATTTATTGAGTCTACAAAATATGTACCGTTGAATGAGATTGACACCTAGATAAGCTACAAAGTCCACTTACAAATTAAAGCTTACCCAAACTATTTCTTGATCAGTCCATATACAAATCCAGTCCTCAAATCAAATAGCCCAAAAACCCAAAGTCAATTCTTCATGACCCTGGAAACAGGGCAACCGAACTCGGACCGAGTCCTGCCCGAACTTGGACCGAGTTTTGTCCGAACTCGGTCCCTCTGACCCAGTTCCCGAGGAAAAATGGTCACCTTGAAGAATAGACTCCTAACGTTCAATATTTTGAACGTTGGACTACCTAACTACAAGACTTTGAAGAAGCCACACCAAAAGAGAAATTTATCGCCTTCAAAGCACATGCTAAAAGAGTCTCAAGCGAAATCATAGACGATGAAGACTCAGATGGTGAAGAACAAGTTCTTCTTGTAAAGAACTTCAAAAAAAATTTGAGATTTGAGAAATCAAACCGAAAGAAGAAAGATTACCAAGAAAACAATAAAGAAGAAACTATTTGCTATGGTTGCAAGAAGATATGTGTAACCACCACTTTCCTGGAACAAGGGTATTTTTGACTTTTTCCTAATTACTGTTATTAGTGTGATCTCATATTATATCTTGAGTGGTAATTAATTTTCAAAATTAAAACTTTATATTTTAGTTAATTATTTAAATAATTAAATAGTGTATATGTGTTATTCTTAAAATTGACTAATGGTTAGCCTTTAACTAGAATAGTGGTTAGTGATTCTAGAGGACCTAAACTAACTTGTCATAACCATCCAACTAAATGATTTGGACTAGCCTAATTGAACTTTAGTTAGTCTCTAGCTAGATTAGGGAAATTAGTTAGAAGGTTTGACTAAACACCTAATTAGGAAGAGATGTTTAATCCCTAACTTGTCATGACTAAAGAGAGGGGTATAGTGGACCTTTCCCCTTGCCCAAAACCCTAACCCTAACATCATATGGCAGCCCATATTGTTTATAAAAGCCCACTTCATCTTCTTCCTCTTTTCATTTTTATTTCAAGCCCTAATTTAGGAGCTTTTCCCCCAAATTGCTCCTACACCCAAATTTCCTCCAAATTGACCCAGATTAGTTTTACTATGTTCCCTTTGGAGAGGAAAAGGCTCTATTGGCTAGCTAGGAAGGATTTGGAAGGATTTGTAGCCTTGAAGCTAGGAGGGATTCTAGATCTAGGAATTTTACATTGGAAATCCATCTCCCTTTTGGTATGAGCTCTCTAAACTCTTCCATTCTATTTCATTAGTGTAACTACATTTATTTAGGACCCCATTTGCATTAGGGTGCCATTAGAGAGGAGTTGAGGCTCTCCTCTTCCTATTTGAGGGTTCTTTCCATTGTATTTTGGTACAAATTTGGGGAAACCCAAAATTAGGAATCTAGGATTTGTAAAATTGGTAGATTAGGTCATGCTAGTGTTGTAGAGCACGTAGGCATGCTTTGCGTCAAGTTTTTATCCATTTGGAGTGCGTATCACGAGGATATCGGATACGCACATCAAGTGTTCGATGAAATGACTCTTAGGATTTTGAATACTCTAATTTCAGTTTTGATTTGGTTTTTCTATTGATAATACTATGAGTTAGGATTGTTGAGAGCTATCTAATGATTTTAGATTGTTTTAGTAGAGTATTTGGGCTTGGGGCCTTGGGGGCTCGGGTTCATAGTGATGCCCTATAAACAATATTTTAAATAAATACTAATCCTACTTCTACTAGGAAAATATCTCTATCTATATCATATCCTAACAAATCAAACTCCAATTTATTTAAATCAAATCCTATCTAATTTAGGAGATAAATCTGAAATAAATACCTATATAAACCCAATACATCCCCCTTCTATCAGCCATAATTAGAAATTATTTTTAGTCCAATAGAAACTCTAAAATTCGTCATTAGAATTCAATCCCACTTTTTAGCAGCAAGAGCAACTTGGAACGACGATATCTCTTAGCTCCGAACTCCGTTTCATCTCCAGTTTTTTTTAGAAGAAGCGTATCGAGGTAAGGTTTCCAAAAACATATTTTAATAGACAAAATTCGTTCTGTAGATTTCTGTAAAACTATTTGAGTATTAGATGTCCGAAAAATAAACGTATTTCGATATTTTCGTAATTTTGGGAGATTTCGGGCACGAAAATGTGATCCGTTTAGTTTTTCGAAAAGCTGATACGAAAATCTATACCATATCCTAATTTCAAAATTTATTAAATAAATCTAGTAGGTACAGTATTAATTATAATTAGATAATAGACTATTTTCAGCATCCGGGGATGTTTGTTTGTACCTTAGTTCCTCGGCAGCCGTTGTTCCACCTACTTTTCTGTCTGATCTTCGCCACCATAGTGCTCAGGACTTAGGCAAGTATACCTTGCTAATTTACTGTTATAATATTTATTTTCTGTATTATTTACTTTCTTTTATATTGTTAGTTTCCTTTGTTATAAATTGCGCGTCCAAGCCACACTTGGGTGCAAGCGACTTTATCAGTCGTTTTCTTTGCTTTATTTTTATTTGTTGCATGTCGACTTAGTTGTAGTGCACTACCCTCCTATTGTGGGATATTCTTATATCTTCGTTGGCCATGACACTCACACTATACGGTTTGAAACATTTTGCTAGGGGCATGACTTATTGACTGACCATCTTTGTTATCGTGTGACGGATAGATCGTAACTGCTACAATTAAGGTATAGAGACTCGAGCAGTTACAAAACTGGACGAGCCATGGGCATGACTTGGACAGTGGAGAACATTGGGGGAGGACAGTCGCTAGTGCGTATGGGAATCCAAACAGGTAAACCACAGTCTCCGGATGGAACTGTGACGATTTATATTTACAGATGCTCTCTAACATTTTGGACGTTAGACGGATACGGATGACTGGATGCCAGTTACGTACATGTAGCCTAAATTCCACCCATGCGCATGAAAGTTGTCCTCTAAATTGCACAATAGATGGTTAGCATTCCCTTTTGCATATTGGTGTCTAGGAGAGTCTTGCATATTATTATTATTTTGACAGTTCATATTAGCTTGTTCTTCATGTGTCTTGTTACGTCCCTCTGAGAACCTGGTTATTCTCCAGGTGTGTGTTCATGTCTTCTGCAGGTATCCTAGCCGGGATTGTGGTCTTCTCTATTTATTCGAAGATGATGTGACTTGGTTCCTCCTTGCTACTTCCACTTAGTCCTTTTATATATCATGTACTTCTTCCTTTTTATTTTGGTTGGTAGTGGATGTGTCTCCACCCAACATATTGTATCAGAACAATTCATTATATGATATCTTTTATTTTCTTATTTTGTGGATGAGAATAGTTAGTTGTAGTTTACTGCATTTTACAGCTTATGTATACATACAAGGCCCATGTACCTCGTATGTATACAGCTGGCATGTCGACGTACTTAGTCCTACGTATTTGGGACTGGGGCGTTACATGCCCAATGAATGCTCACTATTTTGTTAACAGACATTGTTTGCCATAAAAATCAACAACATGTATTATAGAATACTGGAATTGATTGCTAACTTGCTTGTACAAAGAAGAGCCTTGAAAGAAAGCCTAGGAAACAATCTAAGTACAATTGTTTAGTTTTGATTTTGGGGGGGTGACGGTGGAGGCTCAGGAAAGTGCTATCAACTCTGTCTTACTCCGTGGACTATCTGATGTAGTCTCTAGCTCGTAAAGATATTGCTTTTTTCTTGAAGGTTGCCCGCCTTTTGCAGGGGTGTGGCATCCTGCTATTTATAATAGGATGGATTTTGAACCGCATAGACGGCTTGCGGCCACGTAGCTAATTAACACGCTAAAACCCGCTCTTGGGCTGCCATCTGTCGGTTTGTTGGAATTTTGTTGCAACAAATCTGGGTAGTTAAGGAATTGGTCAGATTGTCACGTGTCCCGTTGCTTATAACATTCTTAGTCTTCGATCATGCAGGGTCGCATGAGACTCATGCATGCGGCCTAGATCACAATTACTCCTGGCTGCCTGTAGTTTTGGAAATTTTGGGGCTGCATAAGCTGGGCCGCATGAGGTTCATGCGGCTTGGATGACGCTTTTTTTGCCGCATGGAGGCGTACGAACCCTGCTTTTGGGCGACGTCTCACGTCTTATCTTTCTTGTCGAAGTGTCAGAACTGTCATATTTTGCCAGGACTTGTCAGCTTTATCAGTCAAACTGCTCCTCATTGGTCGCAAATTTTCCTTCTACAGCTGTCCGTCGATGGGCCGTATATGTCTTTGAACAGCCACGCAACTTTCATTCATGCAGACCTGTTTGGCCCAAGGTACATATGTGGCAATTTGTAATCCGCATGAACTCCATATTTTTTATGTTTCTACAAACATGAGCAGTCATTGTGTGAGGCTTGTGGTTGTTGTTGAGTCTATTTTTACCTTGGGTTAACTATATTATGGTAGATCCCTTTTGGGTTGGTTGTGTGATACTCACTATATTCATCTGTCCATCCCTTTTGAGAGGAATTATAGGATGTCCTTCCATCACTGGGTGATACCATATCCTGCAACCTGATCAGTAGGTGAAGGGTCGAGCACAGGTTCACTTAGTGTCTGTGTGGGTGTGTGATGACCAATGTGATAAGTTTTCAAGTTAAACATATATCAGTCTTATATCTCCCTCAAAAATTTCCTGTCTACAGTTTGCATTTGTTCCCATTCACTGCATATCCTTGGTTTAGGCCCAAGGGGTTATGTCCAGATACTCCAATGATCCGCCCCATCTATCCATTTTCATTGGATCAGTTCATAATACCATTCCTTAGTCCCTCTACTAGACATTGAAGTTCAGTCCTTTGTATCCACTTGGTCAGTCCATTTTCTGATTAAGCCCTTATAAGTGAGGTATCTTGTCCTGGTCTTAGATATATCAGAAGACTTTAGTTCAGTCATTCATTAATATGTTAATATATGTCTCTGTATATATAGTATATAGATAAGTGCAATGTGTATGTATATGTTAGATATCTGCTCACTTGATTACTACCTGTCATGCTAGTGTTGTAGAGCACGTAGGCATGCTTTGCGTCAAGTTTTTATCCATTTGGAGTGCGTATCACGAGGATATCGGATACGCACATCAAGTGTTCGATGAAATGACTCTTAGGATTTTGAATACTCTAATTTCAGTTTTGATTTGGTTTTTCTATTGATAATACTATGAGTTAGGATTGTTGAGAGCTATCTAATGATTTTAGATTGTTTTAGTAGAGTATTTGGGCTTGGGGCCTTGGGGGCTCGGGTTCATAGTGATGCCCTATAAACAATATTTCAAATAAATACTAATCCTACTTCTACTAGGAAAATATCTCTATCTATATCCTATCCTAATAAATCAAACTCCAATTTATTTAAATCAAATTCTATCTAATTTAGGAGATAAATCTGAAATAAATACCTATATAAACCCAATACATCCCCCTTCTATCATCCATAATTAGAAATTATTTTTAGTCCAATAGAAACTCTAAAATTCGTCATTAGAATTCAATCCCACTTTTTAGCAGCAAGAGCAACTTGGAACGACGATATCTCTTAGCTCCGAACTCCGTTTCGTCTCCAGTTTTTTTTAGAAGAAGCGTATCGAGGTAAGGTTTCCAAAAACATATTTTAATAGACAAAATTCGTTCTGTAGATTTCTGTAAAACTATTTGAGTATTAGATGTCCGAAAAATAAACGTATTTCGATATTTTCGTAATTTTGGGAGATTTCGGGCACGAAAATGCGATCCGTTTAGTTTTTCGAAAAGCTGATACGAAAATCTATACCATATCCTAATTTCAAAATTTATTAAATAAATCTAGTAGGTACAGTATTAATTATAATTAGATAATAGACTATTTTCAGCATCCGGGGATGTTTGTTTGTACCTTAGTTCCTCGGCAGCCGTTGTTCCACCTACTTTCCTGTCTGATCTTCGCCACCATAGTGCTCAGGACTTAGGCAAGTATACCTTGCTAATTTACTGTTATAATATTTATTTTCTGTATTATTTACTTTCTTTCATATTGTTAGTTTCCTTTGTTATAAATTGCGCGTCCAAGCCACACTTGGGTGCAAGCGACTTTATCAGTCGTTTTCTTTGCTTTATTTTTATTTGTTGCATGTCAACTTAGTTGTAGTGTACTACCCTCCTATTGTGGGATATTCTTATATCTTCGTTGGCCATGACACTCACACTATACAGTTTGAAACATTTTGCTAGGGGCATGACTTATTGACTGGCCATCTTTGTTATCGTGTGACAGATAGATCGTAACTGCTACAATTAAGGTATAGAGACTCGAGCAGTTACAAAACTGGACGAGCCATGGGCATGACTTGGACAGTGGAGAACATTGGGAGAGGACAGTCGCTAGTGCGTATGGGAATCCAAACAGGTAAACCACAGTCTCCGGATGGAACTGTGGCGATTTATATTTGCAGATGCTCTCTAACATTTTGGACGTTAGACGGATACGGATGACTGGATGCCAGTTACGTACATGTAGCCTAAATTCCACCCATGCGCATGAAAGTTGTCCTCTAAATTGCACAATAGATGGTTAGCATTCCCTTTTGCATATTGGTGTCTAGGAGAGTCTTGCATATTATTATTATTTTGACAGTTCATATTAGCTTGTTCTTCATGTGTCTTGTTACGTCCCTCTGAGAACCTGGTTATTCTCCAGGTGTGTGTTCATGTCTTCCGCAGGTATCCTAGCCGGGATTGTGGTCTTTTCTATTTATTCGAAGATGATGTGACTTGGTTCCTCCTTGCTACTTCCACTTAGTCCTTTTATATATCATGTACTTCTTCCTTTTTATTTTGGTTGGTAGTGGATGTGTCTCCACCCAACATATTGTATCAGAACAATTCATTATATGATATCTTTTATTTTCTTATTTTGTGGATGAGAATAGTTAGTTGTAGTTTACTGCATTTTACAGCTTATGTATACATACAAGGCCCCTGTACCTCGTATGTATACAGCTGGCATGTCGACGTACTAAGTCCTACGTATTTTGGGACTGGGGCGTTACATGCCCAATGAATGCTCACTATTTTGTTAACAGACATTGTTTGCCATAAAAATCAACAACAGGCATTATAGAATACTGGAATTGATTGCAAATTCGCTTGTACAAAGAAGAGCCTTAAAAGAAAGCCTAGGAAACAATCTAAGTACAATTGTTTAGTTTTGATTTTGGGGGGTGACGGTGGAGGCTCAGGAAAGTGCTATCAACTCTGTCTTACTCCGTGGACTATCTGATGCAGTCTCTAGCTCGTAAAGATATTGCTTTTTTCTTGAAGGTTGCCTGCCTTTTGCAGGGGTGTGGCATCCTGCTATTTATAATAGGATGGATTTTGAACCGCATAGACGGCTTGCGGCCACGTAGCTAATTAACACGCTAAAACCCGCTCTTGGGCTGCCATCTGTCGGTTTGTTGGGATTTTGTTGCAACAAATCTGGATAGTTAAAGAATTGGTCAGATTGTCACGTGTCCCGTTGCTTATAACATTCTCAGTCTTCGATCATGCAGGGTCGCATGAGACTCATGCATGCGGCCTAGATCACAATTACTCCTGGCTGCCTGTAGTTTTGGAAATTTTGGGGCCGCATAAGCTGGGCCGCATGAGGTTCATGCAGCTTGGATGACGCTTTTTTTGCCGCATGGAGGCGTACGAACCCTGCTTTTGGGCGACGTCTCACGTCTTATCTTTCTTGTCGAAGTGTCAGAACTGTCATGTTTTGCCAGGACTTGTCAGCTTTATCAGTCAAACTGCTCCTCATTGGTCGCAAATTTTCCTTCTACCGCTGTTCGTCGATGGGCCGTATATGTCTTTGAACAGCCATGCAACTTTCATTCATGCAGACCTGTTTGGCCCAAGGTACATATGCGGCAATTTGTAATCCGCATGAACTCCATATTTTTTATGTTTCTACAAACATGAGCAGTCATTGTGTGAGGCTTGTGGTTGTTGTTGAGTCTATTTTTACCTTGGGTTAACTATATTATGGTAGATCCCTTTTGGGTTGGTTGTGTGATACTCACTATATTCATCTATCCATCCCTTTTGAGAGGAATTATAGGATGTCCTTCCATCACTGTGTGATACATATCCTGCAACCTGATCAGTAGGTGAGGGGTCGAGCACAGGTTCACTTAGTGTCTGTGTGGGTGTGTGATGACCAATGTGATAAGTTTTCAAGTTTAACATATATCAGTCTTATATCTCCCTCAAAAATTTCCTGTCCACAGTTTGCATTTGTTCCCATTCACTGCATATCCTTGGTTTAGGCCCAAGGGGTTATGTCCAGATACTCCAATGATCCGCCCCATCTATCCATTTTCATTGGATCAGTTCATAATACCATTCCTTAGTCCCTCTACTAGACATTGAAGTTCAGTCCTTTGTATCCACTTGGTCAGTCCATTTTCTGATTAAGCCCTTATAAGTGAGGTATCCTGTCCTGGTCTTAGATATATCAGTAGACTTTAGTTCAGTCATTCAATGTCTCTGTATATATAGTATATAGATAAGTGCAATGTGTATGTATATGTTAGATATCTGCTCACTTGATTACTACCTGTCACGCCCCAGAACCAGAACACTGGAGAGCGGGGGAATGACTCAGCCAGCTACGTATTACGGGTAGATGAATACCGTATTATACGATCAATGCTGTCTAAAAGACAAGGGGGTGCATACTACATGAAAGTCTCGCTATGGTCACTTCACATCTATTGTCTCAATCATTCAAACAAGAAGCAATAACAGAGAACATTTAAGATAAAGCAATAAGGCGTCCCAAACGCTTAGTCAAAATGTTCCTGAGATCTGGCTTTACAAAACATAGCCAGATGATATAGCAACATATACACAATTGTTATTAGCTGCAGTCTGACTTAATTACAATTATGTAAAAGTAAATGCAAGACTATCCGACTAACATGTTGGTGCCAAGCAGCAAAATATAAAGTAATTAACAAAACGAGCGGGGAAGTAAGGAACCCACTCGAGTCCTCCTGTGATCATTCCTCTAGTATTGACCATCTTGGAGGTAGAGGTAAGCTGAGTCCTCGGAAACCGGCTCTAAATCTGGCCATGCAAAACCAGAGAGGTTAGACCTCTAATAGCAAGTACCGCAAGGAAGCACGATATGAGGAATTTAAACCAGTGAATAAGCGAATATAATAATAGATCTCTGCTTGCTACTGGGATTCACGTAACATCACGACACTTCGAACCAACTTCCCAACCAACAAGGACAGAAGTTGGCCCGTCATGTCCTGACGCTCTGATCATCTCAGTTAGGTAACAGAGTAGGTGCAGTACACAAACAAATCAACTTAAACGGCCATCCAACTCCTACGGCTTACTACTGTGAGTCCCAAGTTATCCTGGAATTATGCAATAAGGATTTCTCAGTTCTTACTATGGGCAAGCAAGGCTAGTCTATCCAATCAATCAATTGCGCCAATCATGAATTAGACGAGTTCCAGCGGGACGCCCGTCATCAATATATAATATACAATAATATAAGCAGATACCGCTCCCTGCCCGTGTGGCAGATTTGCAGTATCTGTGGGAACCAGCCGGCCTGTTGGGCATTAATAGTCCCAAAGAGGGCTGCCATGTAAGAACTCGAGAATCCATTCTCTCCATGCAATCATTATTTTATTTAACTTAGTAGCCTCTACGTTAACTGAAATCCCATGCCGTGGGTCATGGTCATTCAGAATGAGTACTTCCGTACAAGTACGATATGCCCAGCTCTACAACGATACCCGTACGGTTAGGTTGTAGGTCGTACATAGCGTAATACAATAATTAAAACTAACCACGGAATAATCATGCCTTGACCATAAAGTACACATACTGCTTTCGTTAAATAAATAAATAAATTGTTGCCTGCATGTATCTATATGTCAATATTCGGGATTGGTCAATCGATTGCAAATATGAACGTGTCTTATTCCATTTAATAAGACGACTAGCCAGTCTCTTAGTTCCATCTAGAAATGCATGATAAATTATTAATCTCATGATCAATTATTGAAATAAAAATCTCATGCGGCTGGGAAATAAAATTACAAAATAAAATTTCATGCGGCTGAGAAATAAAGATTTCTCATGCTGTTGGGAAATAAAGATTTCATGCTGTGGGAAATAAAAATTTCACGTGGCTGAGAAATGAGATTCTCATGCGGTTGTGAAATGAAATTGGGAAATAAATAATCTATGCGGCTGAGAAATGAGATTGGGAAATAATTAATCCATGCGGCTGAGAAATAAGATTGGAAAATAATTAATTCTATGCGGCTGAGAAATGAGATTCTCATGCGGCTGTAAAATGAGATTGAGAAATAAATAGTCCATGTGCTGAGGAATGAGATTGGAAAATAAATAATCCATGCGGCTGAGAAATGAGATTCTCATGCGGTTGTGAAATGAGATTGGAAAATAAATAATCCATGCGGCTGAGGAATAAGATTGGAAAATAAATAATCTATGCGGCTGAGAACTGAGATTCTCATGCGGCTGTGAAATGAGATTGGGAAATAAATAATCCATGCGGCTGAGGAATGAGATTGGAAAATAGTTAATCCATGCGGTTGAGAAATGAGATTCTCATGCGGCTGTGAAATGAGATTGGGAAATAAATAATCCATGCGGCTGAGAAATGAGATTGAAAAATAAATAATCCATGCGGCTGAGAAATGAGATTTTCATGCGGCTGTGAAATGAGATTGGAAAATAAATAATCCATGCGGCTGAGGAATGAGATTGGAAAATAATTAATCCATGCGGCTGAGAAATGAGATTGGAAAATAATTAATCCATGCGGCTGAGAAATGAGATTCTCATGCGGCTGAGAAATGAGATTGGAAAATAATCAATCCTTGCGGCTGAGAAATGAGATTGGGAAATAATTAATCCATGCGGCTGAGAAATGAAATTGAGAAATAATTAATCCTATGCGGCTGTGAAATGAGAGACCCATCTTCTCAGAAAACTTGAGAAGGATGGTCATGGAACCCTTAGCTTCCAAGCTCCATAAAACCTTCACCGTAAGTCCAAATTTGGACTTCTATAGGTCAAAATGGGGTAGAACGAAATTCTCTACAACATGGAACCATCAAAACTTGGAAATAACAATGTTAAATAGATCAAAATTCAAGAAATCCAAAAATACTATAAACTTAGATCTAGAAGAATTTAGCCATAGAAATTGAAAATGCCAAGCACTAAAGTGTCTTAGAATATTAAGAGGAAGACAATGGAACAACAAAAATGGAGATCCATCAAGAAGCAAGTGGCACTTGCCTATCTCTTCTAGGTTGGTGGGAGAGTTATGAGGAAAAAGAAGAGTAATGAAGAGAGAGAAAGGGTTTGGGACTTTAAATGAAGGGGTGGTGGTAGGTGGGGGTTTGTTTCGGTTCATGATGAACCAACATAATTAAACCAATCCAAGTCGAACCTAAAACAAAGCTAAAGCAGAGTATAAAAGCAGAAAGTAAAATACAGGAATAAAATGTAGAAAAATAATTAGCATAAAATTAAAGGAATTTAAATACAAAACAATACATGATAAATATTAAATGAATACATTCCAGCAGTACATGTATTTAGAATACGTATTCTGGGAACGGGAAGTGGCATCTCTACCCTCCTTAGAAAAATTTTGTCCTCGGAATTTCAGATCCAAGCTTGATAGAAACGTCAAAGCTAAACTAATCTAAATACAAGTAAATTGAGTAAGCAATCATTCTACAATGATAATAACAAGTAACGTATCTACATCTAACAATCTACAACATTAAGTAATTCTACTCATAAGGTAACAAGCATGAGGAGTTAAGACAATCAAGGTATACAGAAAGAAATATACCTTGTGAGTCAAACAGGTGTGGATACCGTGATCGGATGTCATCCTCACGTTCCCACGTTGACTCCCCTAAAGAGTGATGACCCCAAGCAACCCGGACAAGGCAAATTGTTCGGTTCTTGAGTATCTTCTCTCTTCGGTCCAAAATGGACACAGGCTGTTCCTCGTAAGACAGGTTGGTGCCAACAACCAGCTCGGAATGATCAAGGATATGGCTTGGGTCCGATACATACCTTCACAACTGAGATACATGAAACATGTTATGCACCTCTCGTAACGAAGGTGGAAGGGATAAACGATAAGCAACATCGCCTCTCCTATAAAAAATAACAAATGGGCCTACGTACCGCGGACTCAACTTCCCGCGAACGCCAAACCTAATGACCCCACGGGTAGGTGAGATCCGCAAGAACACGTGATCCCCAACAGAAAACTCTAGCGGCCTACGATGCTAGTCCGCCCAATGACGATGTCGATCCTGCGCAACTCGAAGTCGCTCTCTAATTCCCTTGACCACTTCCACTGTCTGAACAATCATCTCCAGGCCTAACATCTTTCTCTCTCCGATATCGTCCTATGCTAGTGGTGACCTACACTTCTAACCATATAGTGCTTCAAATGGCGCCATCTGGATACTGGCTTGATAACTGTTATTGTATGAGAATTCTACTAAGTGCAGGTGGCTCTCCCAAGATCCTCCAAAATCCAGAGTGCAAGCTCGCAACATGTCTTCCAAAGTCTGAATTGTTCTTTCTGATTGCCCGTCTGTCTGGGGATGATAAGCCGTGCTAAATCTTAACTTGGTACCCCGGCTATGATGTAAGCTCTTCCAAAAATGTGATATAAAACGGGTATCTCTGTCTGACACAATACTGACAGGGACTCCATGCTGCCTGACTATCTGTTGCATATACAATTCTGCCAACCTTTCTGTAGATTGTCCTACTTTGAAAGAAAGAAAGTGTGCCACCTTTGTAAGCCGATCTACTATCACCCAAATAGTATTTTTACCACTTGGTGATCTCGGTAAACCGGTCACAAAGTCCATTGTAATATGTTTCCACTTCCATTTCGGGATAGGAAGCGGTTGCAATAACCCAGCTAGCCTCTGCTATTCTGCCTTCACTTGCTGACATATTAAGCAACGAAAAACAAATCTAGCTATCTTCCTCTTCATCCCGTTCCACCAGAAGTGCTGCTTAATATCTTGGTACATCTTGGTCCCTCCAGGGTGTATAGAATACTGAGAGCTGTGAGCTTCTGCCATAACCTCCTGTCTGATATCTCCGCTAGGCACACATTGACGCGATCCAAACCTAAGTGTACCATCCTCATGGATTTGCATCTCCTTTCTGAGTCCTGACTCACATTCTGCCCTAAGCTTTTGAATCCTTGGGTCTTGTGCCTGAGCTGCCTTGATCCTGTCTACCAAGTCGGATTGAACTTGTAGACTTGCCAGAACTCATACATCACTAGGAAGTATAACCTCGATGCCCATCTCCTGAAGGTCTTCTAAAATGTGCTTTTGTGTTATCAACATAAATGTGCCGCCTCTCCTACTAAGAGCGTCTGCTACCATATTAGCCTTGCCTGGATGATACTGAAGCTCCACGTCATAGTCCTTAATCAACTCCAACCATCTTCTTTGCCTCATGTTCAGTTCCTTCTGGGTAAAGATGTACTTCAGACTTTTGTGGTCTGTGTACATGTCCACTCGGTCACCATATAAGTAATGCCTCCATAGCTTCAAAGCAAATACTACTGCTGCCAACTCTAAGTCATAAATTGGATAATTTTTCTCGTGGTCTCGAAGCTGCCTAGATGCATATGCTATCACCTTCCCATGCTGCATGAGGACACATCCAATTCCTTTACCTGACGCATCACAATAAACGGTAAAACCTTCGGGTCCAACTAGCAATGTAAGAATAGGTGCTGATATCAACTTCTGCTTCAGATTCTCAAATGATGCCTGGCATTCTGCCGACCAGACGAATAGCACATCTTTCCGTGTCAAGCGGGTCATGGATGCTGAAAGTCTTGTAAAATCTGATACAAACCTTCTGTAATATCCTGCCAATCCCAAGAAACTCCGCACATCTGCTATGGTCTTGGGTACTGGCCAACTCTCTACTGCTTCTACCTTCTTGGGATGCACTGCTACTCCAGCTTCTGATACGATGTGCCCCAAAAATGAAATGTGGTCCGACCAAAACTCATACTTGCTGAGCTTGGCATACATCTGGTTCTCCTTCAGAACCTGTAACACCTTCCGGAGGTGGTCTTCATGCTCCTCTTTACTAGTTGAATATACAAGAATGTTGTCGAGAAATACAACGACAAATTGATCCAAGTACGGCATAAAGATACGATTCATCAAATCCATAAAGATTGCTGGAGCATTGTTCAAACCAAACGGCATTACTAATGCCCATACTTTGACCTGAATGCTATCTTGGGAATGTCCTCCTTTCGAACCCTCACTTGGTGATACCCTGAACGAAGATCTATCTTGGAGAAAACTCTAGCTCTGCTCAACTGATCAAACAAGTCGTCGATCCTGGGTAGTGGGTACTTGTTCTTCACTGTTGCCGCGTTAAGCTTCCTGTAATCGATGCACAATCTGGATGACCCATCCTTCTTCCCCACAAGTACCACTGGTGCTGCCCATGGTGATATGCTAGCTTGGATGAACTTCTTCTCCTTCAGTTTCTCTATGTGCTGATATACCTTGGCCTGCTCTGAGTCCGCTATTCTGTAAACTCGATCTGATATCGGTTTAGTTCCAGGTGCCAATTCTATACTGAACTCAATATCTCTAATCGGTGGTAGACCTGGAAGTTCTTCAGGAAATACGTCTAGAAACTCTTCAACTACCTTCGAAACTTAAACTTCTTCTATTGCCGTCACTACTCCTTGCTCTTGTTGAGTTGCCACTGATCTGACTAAGGTGAACCGCTTCATGCCTGAAATATCAAAAGATACACTCCCTCTACGACAATCTATTGTCGCATGACTGTCTTTCAGCCAGTCCATGCCTAAGATAACGTCTGAAATTTCTAACAGGAAATTCTATCAACCGGGCGGGTAAGGAATGCCCACAAACTACAATGCTACATGCTAGAATAACTCTACTAACTCCTACGAGCCCATTACCAGTGAGTATATTTAACCTCCCTGGCAATGCCTCGAATTCCATTCATAGCCGTATTGCAAATTGTGCAGATATAAATGAGTACGATGCTCCCGAATCAAACAATGCTACTGCGGGATATGAGGCGACGAGAATGTTACCTGTCACAATATCTCATGATGCCAATGCCTCTTCCGAGGACAGAGTGAATGCCTGTCCTCGACCTCCTTGTTGGTTCCCATGCTGCGGCCTAGCCTGGTGCTACTGCTGGCCCCTTCCTTGATGATGCTGGGGTGGTCTATGCTGGTGCTGCTGCATCGGCGGTCCCTGCTGCCGAAACATCTGAGCCTGTGTCATGAACGGGCGCTGTGCCAACGGTCTTACTGCTACCGCTGGTCCTCGATACTGTCCTACCCCTGGTGCTGGCAGAGCAGAAAATTGTTGCCCTGGTCCTTCTGTCCTCGAATTCATGGGACAGGTGGTAACCCGATGATTTGGATTTCCACATATCAAACACTGCCCGTTCAATATCCAACACACATCTCTAGTGTGCCCTATCTTCCCGCAATAAGTGCAGCCCGTTGGGGGTTGCTGGTTTTTCCTCTGTTGCTGTTGCTGCTGCCTGGGTGGTGGTACTGGTCCTCGCAGTGCCACATCGTGGATACGAATGCCAGGGGATGATGCTGTTGTTCGGGGTGCTACTCTCCCTCCTCCTTCAATCTGACTGTAGGATCTCTTCTGACCCCCAGTCCTGGCCATAATCCTCTGAACGGTTATCTCATGCCTTCGAGTCGCCGTCAATACTTCATCAAAAGTCTGGTAATTGTGCCTCTCTATCAATTGCAAGAGCTCAAGATGAAACCCTTGCTGGAACCTCATAGCCCTCTGGCTCTCTGTTGCTACCATCTCTGGGGCGAACCTACTCAATCTACAGAACTCTGCTGCATAAGCATCTACAGTCTTGCCAGCCTGTCTAAGGTTGATAAAATTCTGTTGTAGCTCAAACTGCGCCACAACTCTATAGTACTTTGTCATGAATCTTGCTGTAAAATCGTCCCAAGCCACAGGACGTCTGATGCCTTCCTCCTCTGATTCCCACCAATCACGTGCGAGATCCTGAAGTAACAACTTCACCTGATCCATACGTTCTTCTGCTGGCACCTTAGCGGCTGTCAAAATGGCCTTAATATCCTTAAGCCATGCATCTGCTGAGATGGCATCCTCCGTGCCTTCGAAATGGCAGAGGTTGTACTTGCAAAACCTGGCTGACGCTCCTGAATCTGTCCTTGCCCCTCTTTCCAAAGCTGTCTGCAATCCTTGGTTAAGTAGTACATTCTGCTCTTGTAACTGAGCGTGCATACGCTGCTGGGCTAACATCTGATGTTGCTAAGTAGCCATCATCCCTCTCATGATCTCCAGAAGGGCTGGTGTGTCCACTTCCACTAGGGTAGGTGGAACTATGGGTGGCGTTGGAACCTCCGGATACTGTGGTCCAGCTGCTGGTTCCACTATCACTTCTTCTTGGATAGTCTCCTGAGGTAGTACTGGCCCTTGTTGCTGACCAACCTGGTCAGGTTGTCCATGTTGCCCTTGTTGTTATTGCCCAATCCTGACAGACGCGAACGAGGTGCCCCTAAGAAAAGGGACAAAAGAACAATCAAACGATCGGACAGGAAAGATCAATGAAGTCAAAGGATACCGGAATGTCAAGCTAGAGTCGAAAGTAACGAATCATGAGATCAAAGGAGAACATGTGTGTTTGAGACATCCTATAAATTAAAACACCCCACAAGTCTGAAATCAGACCTGCATGGGCCACCACTAAAACCTTGTCACGTCCCAGAACCAGAGTACTGGAGAGCGGAGGAATGACTCAGCCAGCTACGTATTACGGGTAGATGAATACCGTATAATACGATCAATGTTGTCTAAAAGACAAGGGGGTGCATACTACATGAAAGTCTCGCTATGGTCACTTCACATCTATTGTCTCAATCATTCAAACAAGAAGCAATAACAGAGAACATTTAAGATAAAGCAATAAGGCGTCCCAAACGCTTAGTCAAAATATTCTTGAGATCTGTCTTTACAAAACATAGCCAGATGATATAGCAACATATACACAATTGTTATCAGCTGTAGTCTGACTTAATTACAAATATATAAAAGTAAATACAAGACTATCCGACTAACATGTCGGTGCCAAGCGGCAAAATGTGAAGTAATTAACAAAACGAGCGGGGAAGTAAGGAACCCACTCGAGTCCTCCTGCGATCATTCCTCTAGTATTGACCATCTTGGAGGTAGAGGTAAGCTGAGTCCTCGGGAACCGGCTCTAAATCTGGCCATGCAAAAACAGAGAGGTTAGACCTCTAATAGTAAGTACCGCAAGGAAGCACGATATGAGGAATTTAAACCAGTAAATAAGCGAATATAATAATAGATCTCTGCTTGCTACTGGGATTCACGTAACATCACGACACTTCGAATCAACTTTCCAACCAAACAAGGACAGAAGTTGGCCCGTCATGTCCGGACGCTCTGATCATCTCAGTTAGGTAACAGAGTAGGTACAGTACACAAACAAATCAACTTAAACGGCCATCCAACTCCTACGGCTTACTACTGTGAGTCCCAAGTTATCCTGGAATTATGCAATGAGGATTTCTCAGTTCTTACTATGGACAAGCAAGGCTAGTCTATCCAATTAATCAATTGCGTCAATCATGAATTAGACGAGTCCCAGCAGGACGCCCGTCATCAATATACAATATACAATAATATAAGCAGATACCGCTCCCTACCCGTGTGGCAGATTTGCAGTATCTGTGGAAACCAGCCGGCCTGTTGGGCACTAATAGTCCCAAAGAGGGCTACCATGTAAGAACTCGGAAATCCATTCTCTCCATGCAATCATTATTTTATTTAACTTAGTAGCCTCTACGTTAAGTGAAATCCCATGCCGTGGGTCATGGTCATTCAGAATGAGTACTTCCGTACAAATACGATATGTCCAGCTCTACAACGATACCCGTGCGGTTAGGTTGTAGGTCTTACATAGCGTAATACAACAATTAAAACTAACTACGGAATAATCATGCCTTGACCATAAAGTACACATGCTGCTTTCGTAAAATAAATAAATAAATTGTAGCCTGCATGTATCTATATGTCAATATTCAGGATTGGTCAATCGATTGCAAATATGAACGTGTCTTATTCCATTTAATAAGACGACTAGCCAGTCTCTTAGTTCCATCTAGGAACGCATGATAAATTATTAATCTCATGATCAATTATTGAAATAAAAATCTCATGCGGCTAGGAAATAAAATTGCAAAATAAAATTTCATGCGGCTGAGAAATAAAGATTTCTCATGCTGTTGGAAAATAAGGATTTCATGTTGTAGAAAATAAAGATTTCACGTGGCTGAGAAATGAGATTCTCATGCGGCTGTGAAATGAGATTGAGAAATAAATAATCCATGCGGCTGAGAAATGAGATTGAAAAATAATCCATGCGGCTGAGAAATGAGATTGAAAAATAATTAATCCTATGCGGCTGAGAAATGAGATTCTCATGCGGCTGTGAAATGAGATTGGAAAATAAATAATCCATGCGGCTGAGGAATGAGATTGGAAAATAAATAATCCATGCGGCTGAGAAATGAGATTCTCATGCGACTGTGAAATAAGATTGGGAAATAAATAATCCATGTGACTGAGGAATGAGATTGGGAAATAAATAATCCATGCGACTGAGAAATGAGATTCTCATGCGACTGTGAAATAAGATTGGGAAATAAATAATCCATGCGGCTGAGGAATGAGATTGGGAAATAATTAAACCATGCGGCTGAGAAATGAGATTCTCATGCGGCTGTGAAATGAGATTGAAAAATAAATAATCCATGCGGCTGAGAAATGAGATTGGAAAATAAATAATCCATGCGGCTGAGAAATGAGCGGCTGTGAAATGAGATTGGAAAATAAATAATCCATGCGGCTGAGGAATGAGATTGGGAAATAATTAATCCATGCGGCTGAGAAATGAGATTCTCATGCGGCTGAGAAATGAGATTGGGAAATAATCAATCCATGCGGCTGAGAAATGAGTTTGGGAAATAATTAATCCATGCGGCTGAGAAATAAGATTGGGAAATAATTAATCCTATGCGGCTGTGAAATGAGAGACCCATCTTCTCAGAAAACCTGAGAAGGATGGTCATGGAACCCTTAGTTTCTATGCGCCATAAAACCTTCACCGTAAGTCCAAATTTGGACTTCCATAGGTCAAAATGGGGTAGAACGAAATTTTCTACAACATGGAACCATCAAAACTTAGAAATAACAATGTTAAATAGATCAAAACCCAAGAAATCCGAAAATACTATAAACTTAGATCTAGAAGAATTTAGCCATAGAAATTGAAAATGCCAAGTACTAAAGTGTCTTAGAATATTTAGAGGAAGACAATGGAACAACAAAAATGGAGATCCATCAAGAAGCAAGTTGGCACTTACCTATCTCTTCTAGGTTGGTGGGAGAGTTATGAGAAAGAAGAAGAGTAATGAAGAGAGAGAAAGGGTTTGGGACTTTAAATGAAGGGGTGGTGGTAGGTGGGAGTTTGTTTCGGTTCATGATGAACCAACATAATTAAACCAATCCAAGCCGAACCTAAAACAAAGCTAAAGTAGAATATAAAAGCAGAAAGTAAAATACAGGAATAAAATACAGAAAAATAATTAGCAAAAAATTAAAGGAATTTAAATACAGAACAATACATGATAAATATTGAATGAATACATTCCAGCAGTACATGTATTTAGAATACGTATTCTGGGAACGGAAAGTGACACTACCATGCCTATATTTGATGTATCATTCAAATTGTTCTGTCCACTACTCCATTGTCCAGCCCACATTAACTTGTGTTGTCCACATTCAACTTGGTATCAATCCCTTCTTCTTGTCCAAACTCCTCCTTGATATATCAATCCTTGCATATTAGATTCAGTCCATCTCTGGGACAGTCCTTACTTGATGTTAGTAGTATCACTCCTAATTTACTGTAGGGAGACATGGTTTCATTCAGAAATTTAAGAGCGTGTAGTCCTCATTAGACCTTTGTCCATTATAGGAGCAGTAGAGCCCTTGTGTGCCCTGTATATAGGTCAATTTTAGAGTTTTCAGTTCAGATATTTGCTCAGGTACTGAAGTTAAGATTCAGACACTTGATTCATTCATATCTTCACTGCATTTTACCTAGACCACTGCACATTTAGATGCCCTGCACTTTCACTCCCTGTGTGCTGAGTTTTTGAATCTTCTTTTACTGCACTAGTCCTTGTTAGGTTCAGGCCTGTGTTTAGATGTCAACATATCCAAGTCCATTCTGCTTTTCATTCCCACTGCATGTTCAACTTTATTAACCTTGTCCAGTTAAATCCCTATATTTGAGTTGAGTTCAGTTAGGCTCCTGTTATGTGGATAGAATATATGTATATAAGAGTGTTTTAGAAAACTTTTCTGTTGGAATGTCTATGTGAGTGTCCATAAGAGTGTATCTTGCATTGGCCTAAGTGCAGTGGAGTGTTCTGAAATAGAGATGACAGGGGTTTATGTGTGTCAGTAATATAAATATCAAAGGAGATGTGAACACATGCTATTTGGTTATATATATATATATATATGGTTTATAGATTTAGGTACTATGAGTGGAATTTCCTGTAGGTTTGATTTGGTGGTATCTGACATAGGGTGTTTTGTATCCTATATTGAATATAGGACAGTCCAAGTACCAGTATAGATGGGAGGATATGAATATTGATATCTGTCTAATGATTATCTTGGATAGGGAATGTGGACAATGTGTCCAGACTTTGGGAATGACATGTGAGAGGGAGATTGAAGGCAGAACAGAGTACATGCAGGGACTTGGTATCCTGCAGGTGAACAGTAGCAATAACCAGCTGCTTGTGAACAGCAGGGTTTTGGCCTCTCTACAGGCAGGGAATATGAGTGTTGGGTTACCTATACTAGGATAACTATATGTATAAAGGATACCATAGATACCTTAGTATATGTGGTTTTGTTTGAGAGTTCATATAGGAGATATATATATATATCCTATATATATATATATATATATATATATATATATATATATATATATATATATATATATATATATATATATATATATATATATATTTTATAGGATACCATAGATACCTTAGTATAAGGATACCATAGATACCTTAGTATATGTGGTTTTGTTTGAGAGTTCATAAAGGATACCAACTATATATATATAGGATATATATATATATATATATATATATATATATATATATATATATATATATATATATATATATATATGAGGATGTATGAGGATGTATATATAGGATATGGGTATTTGTGGTTAGTTGAGATAGGCTGATATGGATATAAGTGATTTTGGTATGAGGGTTATCTTAGAGTATGGTTATGGTTGATATAAGATATATTGTATATATATACTAGGTTATGAGTGAGGGTAGGATATATAGAAGGCATGGTAGCTATACATTATATAGGTGGGATGCCCTATATATATGGTATGTGGGTAACTTATGAGACTAGCTTGATATAGACCCTAGATGAGCATTTGACCGAGGTTGACCCTTTAGTCCAAGTTGACTAGAGAGTTAACCAAGGGTTGACTTTGACCTAGAGAGGCCTAGTGGCATGTAGACTGCATGGTTTTATTTTAAATATCCAATATTGAACACATTATAACCTGTATCTCTTTAAATAGGATATTGTGACTCTAGTTTGGACATTAATATACATCAGTTGCTTAGGGTATCAGGCGAGTACATTCTCTGATAGTTCTTTCACTTATTTGATGATTACTGTGATTCAGTTCTAGTATAGTTCTATTTGATTCTCTGTCACAACACGTATTGGTATTCTCGTCACAACAAGTATTACTATTCTGGATTCATTCACTTGCAATACATGTACTTGACTCGTCTAGCCTCTATTACTCGAACCACTCACAAGAACCATCTACTTGAAATACCTACAAGTACTAAATGTTCAAATCATACAAGAATCATCACTACAAGCAAGATAGCCGTCGCCGCTGGCCCCGGTGTGCGACGTGTCGTATTCAACAAGAACCACCTTATAAGAAAGATAGCCATCGCCGCTTGGCCGAGCGTACGATGTGCCGTATTATAAGAAAGATAGCCATCGCCACTTGGCCTAGCGTGCGATGTGCCGTATTTACTCGTCTAAACAAGAAAGATAGCCATCACCGTTTGGCCGAGTGTGCAATATACCGTATTTACTCGTCTAAACAAGAAAGATAGCCATTGTACGCTTGCCAAGTGTATGGTATGCCGTATTTACTCGCTACTCGTTTTTATGATAAGAAAAGTATCTCAAAACACACTCGATTAGTGTCGTGTACTAGAATCACTTTGTCTCATATTTTACAGATTGGACTCGTATCATATTGTTCTAGTTAGTTGTCCTTATTTATAGTTTTTATTGATATGTCCTCATATTTTTTTGTATTTATATTCCTTGTTGACTGTTGTCCTATTTCATTACCTGTCTCAAACTTTCCATGATTCATCAATATAACTGTTTATAAATGCTTTATAGTATTTGTCATTTTCTTGGGATTGCTAGATGAGATGTGCTCGTTCTATCCTGACTGGATATATTTTTCAGATGTTTGCCCTGAGGATACATGCTCTACTTTCTATGGATCTGAGGAGGGGATAGCTACATTGGGTCCCGATTCTCAGGAGTGACCAGGAGACTAGTTTAGAGGACTTGTTTAGATTTCTGTTTAGAACTTGAATTGTAATAAGTGGAGAATTTGACATTATATTTGAGTTTTGCTTGAATATTATTATTAGTTATTGTTTGTTGAGTCTTATA
Organism: Iris pallida; assembly: GCA_029216955.1. NCBI lineage: Eukaryota > Viridiplantae > Streptophyta > Magnoliopsida > Asparagales > Iridaceae > Iris > Iris pallida. Next base: position 7,755,932 of record JANAVB010031215.1, on the reverse strand, counting down.
GTTATTTAGAGTTCTGTGATATCTTATCATGCTTTAGACCATGATTAAGTACTACTATATCTTATACTTGTCCTCCATTCGGAGTTGAGATCTATGACAGGTACATTATATATTTGCGTGAGTTGTTAGGTAACGACCTAGAACAGTATTTTACTACCGATTTTGAGATGTAGGCTGGGCGCTGTTATGCACTCGTACCCCTATACTGGGTGCGGGTCGTGACAATATGGCAGATCAAGAAAGATTGTCCAATAGCCAAAAAGACAAGTCGCTACGAAAGATCAAGCAGAAAACCATCACCCTAAAAGTATACAAATACTAGCATCTGGCATAAAGCTAGGTCAGTGAATCCGAAGAAGAGGAAAGACCCAACAATTCAGCGAATGTCTATTTAATGGCATTCGATCAGGTAACAATCAATCCTCTGTATAAAGACTTTACATTTGATAAACTTTTTAAAGGCATTTAGTGACTAGTTAGATGAACACAAGAAAGTGTTGGACAAATATAACCACTCTCGTAAAGAGATAAAATCTTATACGACTAAAGTTGAAAGGTGGTCGTCCCTATTGAAAGACATATGGAACCTTCCACCAGTAACACAAATGATGAAATATCAGTTCTTAAGCTTAGCTTGCATGATGCTCACAAAATAATTGAGAAAAGAGATCATGACTATGTAAAGATGAATGAATTATATGATTTAGAGAAGGAAAAGAATACATTGTAGCCACACAGAAGTTAGATATTATACCTGCCAAGTATGATGATGCAATAGTACTCTCTAAAAAGTTAGAGATTATGTTGGGCAAACAGGTCATACCTGTTACTCAAACCAAGATCTGTCCCAAGACACAGTTTACACATAGAAGGACACTGTCAAGAAAGCATGTAAGTCTAATGTTTCACATAACCATACTTTTGTTTATAAGTATCCACTGAAGACACACAAGCATGGCAATATGAAACCAAGCACTAGCTCTCAAATTACGTTACTGTGGCACACATGGACACATCTCACAGTTTTATAGAGTTAGAAAACTTGTAGACATAAATATATATGCCTGGATGCCTAAAACTAACATTTCTGAACCCTTAAGAAAACGGGTACATGCCAAAGGTCACATCTACTCGTTTTGTAGGTGGACCAACCCTCTCATGCTATAAGCAAATGGATTTTTGATAGCAGATGTTCAAGGCACATGAGTGGTGATAAATCTCTATTCACTACACTATTGATGAAGAAAGAATGATACGTCTCCTTTGAAAATAATCTGAGAGGTTATATAATAGGTAAAGGAGTTGTTGGTATGCCTCCTTATCCAGTCATAAAAGACGTTTGTCTAGTCACAGAGTTAAATCATAGCATGCTAAGTATTAGTCATCTTGTCGATAATGGTTATGGCATCAACTTTGTGAAAGATAAATGTTCTATATTTGATATGACTACTGAAGATTTAGTTTATAAAGAAATAAGGGAGGATAATATTTATGTTTTCTACCTATTAGACAATACTAACAATGTAGGCAAGTGCCTTATAGAAAATAAAGATGAAAGTGGCTATGGAACATGAGACTAGGACATGTAAATATGGACACCATATCAAGACTATCAATGAAGAAATTAGTGAAGAGATTACCTACAATTTCATTTAAAAGAGATATGGTATGTTCTGATTGAAAAAAACAAAGAACTAGGTCATCATTTATATCCATAAATGTTGTATGTACTTTAAAACTCTTGTAATTATTACATATAGATTTGTTTGGACCAAGTAGAGTCGCCAGTCTTAGTGGAAACTCTACATTTTATTATTATTGATGATTTTTCTCGTTACACTTGGGTTTTTTATCAAATAAAAGTGATGAGTTTTTTGAATTTGAAGTTTTCTGCAAAAAGGTTCAAAACGAAAAGGGCTTCATGATTACTCACATCTGAAGTGATCATGGAGGCAAATTAAAAAAATTCATTTTTTTAAAAAAATTTATGATTTAATGGTTATTTTCATGAGTTTTGTTGTCCTAGAATTCTCCAATAAAGTGGTGTTGTGGAGCGGAAGAATAGAACTCTCAGCTATATTGGTAGAGTCACGCTTAACTAGTATAATATTTTGAAATATTTTTGGGCACAAGCTGTAAGTACAGCTTGCCATGTTTTAAATAGGGTCAACCTATGTCGAAGAAGACTTCCTATGAATTGTGGTTTAATCATATTCCTAATATTTCTTATTTCAAAGTTTTTAGATGTCGCTATTTATTCTAAACACCAAGGATAACTTGGATAAGTTTGACTCTAAGGCAGATGAAGGAATTGGTTATGCTGCTAAAAAGTAAAGGATATAGAATTTTTAAAAGGTCATTGATTGTTGAAGAGTATATTAATATACCTTTGATGAACTTAAAAATCAATTGCCAAGTGACAGTGATGACGAAGTCTCAGGGAAAACGTCAAACAAAGCACCTGGAGATACTGATACGGGAACAAGTTATCTGGAAAGTCTGCCATATAAGATGAGTTTCATGTCAGACCATCCAGAAACCTTGATCATAGGCGATGTATCAAAGAGAGTAAGTACACATTCATCTACAAAAGATATAGTTGCTAATGTTGCCTATATTTAATAATTAGAATCTAAGTCAGTAGCATATGTTTTTATTGATAATTTTGGATTTGTGTCATACAAGAGGAATTGCACCAGTTCGAGAGGAACCAAGTTTGGGAACTTGTTCCTAAACCTGTTGGTCACTCTATAATTTGTACCAATGGGTATTCCAAAATAAACTAAGTGGGGATGGACAAGTCAGCACATCTAGTTGCTCAGGGTTATAATTAAGAAGAAGGAATTGATTATGACGAAACCTATGCTCCAATTGCTAGACTAGAATCCATTCGCATGCTTCGTGCATATGCATGGTTTTATGATTTCAATTTTTTCAAACGGACGCCATGTAATTACTAGATTTTGAATTTCTACTTTTGAAAATTTTGGACTAATTTTTGATTTATAAAAAAATTATTTCCTATATTTGAAATTCTGTTTTTGGAAAAAACAATGTTATAATTTATAAATTTATTTTTGATTTTTTGTAAATTTAATTCTAAACCTAATTATTAATATTTAATTAATTATTTTTATTTTAGGTTTATTATTTAATTATTGTGAGCCTACCAAGTTTGGACTTGGATTGTGGGCTAGCTATCCTAATTGTCTACCAAACTTGGACTTGGATCGTGGGCCTATAGATTTTGGTTTAGAAAGTGGTAAATTATTTGGTTAGCTAATTGATTGTTTAATTCCTAATTATTGATTAATTATTAGTTTATAGATTGGTTGCTAACTAATGGATTAGTTAACTTAATTGAGTGTTAGTTAATTCTAATTGGGAATTAGTTGCTAATTATTGGTTAGTTAGTAATTAGTTATTGATTAGTTACTAATTAAGTAATTAGTTAGCAATTAGTTAGTTTTAGTTATGGTTAGTTAGTCCCGTTCACTATGGCCCCTAGATCTATTATAATTTATATTGTCGTGAGTTGCGTCGAAGCAGCTCAGCCAGATCGACTTTGCCAGGTTGGATCACCGCCATTGTGCTGTCTCCGCCGTGCCGTACCCTGACGATTCTAGATCCCACGGCCACCACGTTGCCGGATCCGACGCACGCCATTCCAGTGAGTTGCTTTTGAGCTCCTCTTCTGCCCTCTCACTCTCGATCACACTCTTTTCCTTACTGTCTTCTTTATTTTTGGTCAGCTGCTGATTGTATTTTCTTTCTCCTGCGAGAGAAGAGTAAGGGTTTAAAAAAACTCTAACATTTCATTGAACTGTGCTTCAGCTATGGCTTAATTATTTTTAGGAAATAACTTTTTGTGAAGTCTCGGGCTTAGGCTTCCAAGCCCAGTTGGCTTTGATTTGGTTCTAATGTTATTGTAACATTAGGTGTTTTCAACTGGACCGGGCCAACCCAGAGCCCAATATATAAATAATTATAAATGTTTTTACTCTGCAAGGCCAGGAGTAATGGGCTGGCTGTTTTATTAATTTCTTAATATTATTATTGTATAAGTTTTTAGATTAGTATGTAATTAAAATATTTAGTTGATAATAATTCTATTTTAGTATAAATAATGACTAATTATATTTGCTAAATAATTTAATTTGTTTTAGCTATATTTTAGATAGTAAATATTTGTTTTACTTTAAACATGTTTTATAGTTAAAACTATTTTCATTTATATTTTGCTAAATATAAAGTTTACCATATTAACTAAAAGCTATTTGTTTGACAGCATTTAAAAGTTATTTTAATCAAGTCACTATTTTAGTTAGCATACAAATATATATATATATATATATATATATATATATATATATATATATATATATTATTTTATATATATATATAAATATATATATATATATATATATTTATATATATATATATATAAAATAATATATATATATATATATATATATATATATATATATATATATATATATATATAGTTGTTAGAATATACTATATTATGGATAAGTAGTTAGTTTATAATAGTTAGTTAGCTAAGATAATGCCATTGATTAGATTCTAACCTATTCACGTCCAACTCTAGGTGGAGATTTTGAGACACATTGATTTGCAAGGACAAGGTAAGTACTTCTATGGTTTTGATTAATTTACATCATGTCATGTTCTTCTTCATATTGGACATATATATGGTCTTGTACTCTGGTTCATGTTCTTTACTTGTATCTGGGTTAAAGAAAATACTACATATATGTGACCAAAGACCAACCAAGGACTCAGTGAATAGTTTAGGTCTCACAACCTGTATGTGGGATTCTAAGTCGTACCATTACTTGTGCTTCATGATCTTTCTCCAGCCGGTCACATATTCTAGTAGTTATTTCAAATTCACGTCATGATCTTTTGATTTCATGTTTTATTATGGTAGATTATGCATTTACAGTTCATGTTCATCCTGTTTCATTGTTCCTTTTCATTGTTCACATGTCGTACTTATTTCATTATTATAGAATATACTTTTGTCACGCCCCAGAACAAGAATACTGGAGAGGGGGGCAGACATAGCCAGCTACGTAATCCCAAAGTACGTTAATACTCTGAAATCACGTATAAGCTGTCAAGACATGGGGGTTACTCTACAAGCCATCAGTCAATCCTATGGTTTAACAATCCTAGGTATCTCAATCACAAGCAATTATACAAGAGCAAAGAGTACGATCATCATACATACAATAGTAAGGCGTCCCGAACCATATATACATGACTGATCATGAAGCCAGTACCACAGAACTGAGGACTAGCTAGAGTATTAGTCGTACATGATAAGGACTAGCTATAGTCTAGAATACACATATCATGTTTATGCCCGTAGGCTACAATATTAAGGAAAATACCAAAACATGAGCTAAACACGTGCTCGGGGCTAAACGTTACAAGAGGAGAAATTACATATCAGTGGGAGGATGAAGAAGAAACCCACTGAGGCACTCTGGTGCTCCGGCTGGTCACCGTCGAGTAGATGGTGCGGTAGATCCTTCGGGCTCTTCTATCAGAACCTGGCCATGCAAAACCAGTGGGGTCAGACCCCAAATAGCAAGTACCACAAAGGAGGCCGAACTATGAACTTAAAACCAACAATCATTAGCAATCAACAAACAGATAAGTAAAGGAGGATCGAGATTTGTGCAGTACCAATGCACTTGTCCCGAACATAGGAAGACAGTAAGTAAATCATCATTTGACGAAAAGTAAACTGGAGAACATGTTAAATAAATAGAACTGGAAAGGTGATATACGATGAGATAACCATGGGACTATTCAGATAACCAGGTTACAACCCGTAAACCAAACAAGGACCGGGGTTGTAACCCTTCGTCTGAACAGAACTTGGTTTCTCCCACCATTTATCGGCAGGATAAAATAAGAAATCAGGACATATAACGATCATGTACAGGACAGGGCGAGTATGAACAATCAGGTCATGTGACAATCTTGTGCAGGATCAAGTCAAGACTAGACTGAGTTAGACTCCATTCAATCAATCACGGCCAAGCAATAAGTACGGCTTGATACTTTAACTAACTAGGGTTATCACAGGCCTAGTTACTAGCAAGATGCAATAAGATTCTTCCAAGTCCAGTTACCCGTTTGTTACTACCTGAATGACCCCAGCAAAGAAAAGGAAAAGATAGCATGATATAGCAGACACACTGTAGTAAGATACATGTGTCCTAAGGTACCACGCTCGACGGCGGGCTGGAAGTGCACTCATCTCGACGGATAGCAACAAATCCCATGTATATATATATAAGGCCGAGATCAAAGGGGCAACCGGTAACTGGGAAAGTCTCTCCATGAACTACTGTATTATTCTAGTTATTAATCCTAGCCATATTCGGTATGAATCCCTGACCGTGGGAAACCAGGGATTCATGTCCTAGACATGATGCAAGACAAGACGGGTTCATTTGTACAAACACAATCACCCACGGTGTCCAAGCCATTCATACTGGTCATGTCAGGTTAGCCGTCGCAACAGCATTTCAAGGAGTATCATGTCAGGTTTATCATGTCAAGAGTGGGCCACGGCGGACCACTATCAAGAATTATCATGTCAAGTTTACTGGTCAAGAGTGCGCCACGACGGGCCACTATCAGGTCATGTTAGGTTTATCATGTCAAGAGTGCGCCACGGCAGGCCAATATCATGTCATTATCATGTCAAGTTTACTGGTCAAGAGTGCGCCACGACGGGCCACTATCAAGTCATGTCAGGTCATTAATCAGGAGGGCACCACTACGGGTCACTGTCGTGTTTAGGGTACATGTGTCGGACAGTATAGTACAAGCATTCAATTAGGAGACTCAAGTTATGCTGAGGTTACAAGACACAAGTTATCAATAAGATCTAATAATAATAGAGAAATAATAATAATAACAATAATTTAAATAGCAGGGCAAGGCACAAGAAGGAGCCCTGCGGCTCAGGGTCACTATCAAGCATTGTTCAATTATCATTCCAACATAATAAATAAATTCGGGATTATCAAGTTCATGACAAAAGGCGTAAGGATATAAAATGGGCATAAAAATATACAATAGGGATAAATGTGTACTCCGTAGGAACTCAAGTTACAAAAAGAGCCACAAGACTTGGATATACAAAAATAAACAAAATATAAAATACAGGACATGACAGAGCCATGCGGCTCGGGCAAGGCTGGCTCATGCGGCAGGATTAATCAGATGCATGCGACTGAATTTATGGGGTTCATGCGGCTCAGGAAATCCGAGTCCATGCGGCTCAGGGAATGAGCAGGGTCCTATGCGGTTCAGGGAGTCCCAGCCTTATGCGGCTGAAGGGAGAATCGGGCTTATGCGGCTGAGACAGCACATCCCATGCGGCTCAGGGAGACGGGTCTCATGCGGCTCAGAGAATGAGCCTCATGCGGCTGGGTCAATCAGGGTCATGCGGCTCAGGAATATGGCACATATGCGGCCAGCGGGAGATGGGTCATATACGGCTGGGAGAGACTAGTCCTCATGCGGTTGGGAACGAGTCTGCCTTATGCGGCTCAGAACGAGTAGTTCCATGCGGCTGGGACAGAACTCCTTATGTGGTTCGGGAAGAACCAATCTAAGCGGCTGAGCTCAATTGAAGCCCTATGCGGCTGAACTAGGGCGGTTCATATGCGGCTGAGCTCAAGCGAGTCTCATGTGGCTGGGAAGGCCATGCGGCCAGAGGCTTGCCGCATGAGGATTCATGCGGTCAAGTACTGCCTATACGGCTGAACTGTGCTTCTTCTCCAAATTTTCGAGAAGAAGTACACTAAGAAGCCATGGCTGCCAGGATGCATAAAACCTCCATCCGGAGTCCAAATCCGGACTTCCTTGGGTCAAAATGGGGCAGAATGAAATGCTCTACAACATAGAACCATCAAAACTCTGAAATAACGAGATTAAATAGATCAAAACCCATGAAAACTGAAATCTCTTCAAAGCTAGATCTACAACATTTGAACCATCAAAATGGAAAACTCTAAGTTCTAAACATGCTTAGAATGTGACAATAAAGAGAATGGAACAAACAAAATAGAAATTGTCCAACATTCGGCAAGGTGTACTTGCCTCTCTCCAATGGCTAGGGTTTGGTGGAAAAGAAATGAATGAGGGTGAATGAGGAGGGAGAGAGAAAAGTGGCTTATATAACAAGCTCAAGTGATCTCCACCATTCATTCCTCTCCACTCAATCTAAGCCCTACACCTCCTCTCATAAAGAACCAAACTAAACCAAACCAAGTCAAAGTGGAACCGAACCAAATAAAACCAAGTCTAAGTTAAACCAAGTCATGAAAATCCTACACTTAGGAAAATTTTAAAATATCATGCAAATCGAGAAATACGAAATACGGCTCAAATAAATATGTATCCGTATAAAATATCGATACGACAAGATGAGCATTACAACTCTCCACCCCGTAGAAAAATTCCGTCCTCGGAATTTCCTGAGGCTAGTCGAGTAAGATAACAAAACAAAAGCTCCAGAAAACTCAACAATCTCAATAAATCAAGCATGGCATACAAGTAAGGTAAAGCAATCAGTAATGTAAATAAATGCGTAAGCAGTAAATAAATGCGCAAGAACAAATACAATCATGATCAAGAAGGGCTGGAGGCATATGGATCAATATGGCTCCTGAGTCAGTTGTGTAGAAACCAACGTCCTTGCTGGCCTAAGCTGACTCCCAAAAATGGATAAAAGTCAAGCCTCAAGGTAAGTCGGTACCAATGACTTAGTTCAAGACATGACTCTACCCAGGACGTGTCATCGTAGTTGAACAAAAGTTCAAGCATCTATTTCAACTACGAAGACAGAAACGACTGGCTGATCGGGATGGACAAACATCTCTGCCTGCATGCTGAGACTGATCCTTCATAACTGGCCTGGCTGAAGAATGCTGAGCTGCCCTCGGCAAAACACGAACAAGATAATCTGAAGGATCAAGAACAGTGCCCTTGAAAGTTGAAGGACACATGATCAAATCATGGGAACAGGAATGACCAATGATTAAAACAGATATCAAGTCAAGTATCAGAGGTAGAGAATAATCCGAAGGAGATCAAATAAGGATAATCATGATTGAGATATCTAAATATGGTAACCCCCACAAATCTAAAAATCGCAGGTTCGAGACCTGCATGGGCCACCACTAAAACCATGTCACGCCCCAGAACAAGAATACTGGAGAGGGGGGCAGACATAGCCAGCTACGTAATCCCAAAGTACGTTAATACTCTGAAATCACGTATAAGCTGTCAAAACATGGGGGTTACTCTACAAGCCATCAGTCAATCCTATGGTTTAACAATCCTAGGTATCTCAATCACAAGCAATTATACAAGAGCAAAGAGTACGATCATCATACATACAATAGTAAGGCATCCCGAACCATATATACATGACTGATCATGAAGCCAGCACCACAGAACTGAGGACTAGCTAGAGTATTAGTCGTACATGATAAGGACTAGCTATAGTCTAGAATACACATATCATGTTTATGCCCGTAGGCTACAATATCAAGCAAAATACCAAAACACGAGCTAAACACGTGCTCGGGGCTAAACGTTACAAGAGGAGAATTTACATATCAGTGGGAGGATGAAGAAGAAACCCACTGAGGCACTCTGGTGCTCCGGCTGGTCACTGTCGAGTAGATGGTGCGGTAGATCCTTCGGGCTCTTCTATCAGAACCTGGCCATGCAAAACCAGTGGGGTCAGACCCCAAATAGCAAGTACCACAAAGAAGGCCGAACTATGAACTTAAAACCAACAATCATTAGCAATCAACAAGCAGATAAGTAAAGGAGGATCGAGATTTGTGCAGTACCAATGCACTTGTCCCGAACATAGGAAGACAGTAAGTAAATCATCATTTGACGAAAAGTAAACTGGAGAACATGTTAAATAAATAGAACTGGAAAGGTGATATACGATGAGATAACCATGGGACTATTCAGATAACCAGGTTACAACCCGTAAACCAAACAAGGACCGGGGTTGTAACCCTTCGTCTGAACAGAACTTGGTTTCTCCCACCATTTATCGGCAGGATAAAATAAGAAATCAGGACATATAACGATCATGTACAGGACAGGGCGAGTATGAACAATCAGGTCATGTGACAATCTTGTGCAGGATCAAGTCAAGACTAGACTGAGTTAGACTCCATTCAATCAATCACGGCCAAATAATAAGTACGGCTTGATACTTTAACTAACTAGGGTTATCACAGGCCTAGTTACTAGCAAGATGCAATGAGATTCTTCCAAGTCCAGTTACCCGTTTGTTACTACCTGAATGACCCCAGCAAAGAAAAGGAAAAGATAGCATGATATAGCAGACACACTGTAGTAAGATACATGTGTCCTAAGGTACCACGCTCGACGGCGGACTGGAAGTGCACTCATCTCGACGGATAGCAACAAATCCCATGTATATATATATATATAAGGCCGAGATCAAAGGGGCAACCGGTAACTGGGAAAGTCTCTCCATGAACTACTGTATTATTCTAGTTATTAATCCTAGCCATATTCAGTATGAATCCCTGACCGTGGAAAACCAGGGATTCATGTCCTAGACATGATGCAAGACAAGACGGGTTCATTTGTACAAACACAATCACCCACGGTGTCCAAGCCATTCATACTGGTCATGTCAGGATAGCCGTCGCAACAGCATTTCAAGGAGTATCATGTCAGGTTTATCATGTCAAGAGTGGGCCACGGCGGACCACAATCAAGAATTATCATGTCAAGTTTACTGGTCAAGAGTGCGCCACGACGGGCCACTATCAGGTCATGTTAGGTTTATCATGTCAAGAGTGCGCCATGGCAGGCCAATATCATGTCATTATCATGTCAAGTTTACTGGTCAAGAGTGCGCCACGACGGGCCACTATCAAGTCATGTCAGGTCATTAATCAGGAGGGCACCACTACGGGTCACTGTCGTGTTTAGGGTACATGTGTCGGACAGTATAGTACAAGCATTCAATTAGGAGACTCAAGTTATGCTGAGGTTACAAGACACAAGTTATCACTAAGATCTAATAATAATAGAGAAATAATAATAATAACAATAATTTAAATAGCAGGGCAAGGCACAAGAAGGAGCCCTGCGGCTCAGGGTCACTATCAAGCATTGTTCAATTATCATTCCAACATAATAAATAAATTCGGGATTATCAAGTTCATGACAAAAGGCGTAAGGATATAAAATGGGCATAAAAATATACAATAGGGATAAATGTGTACTCCGTAGGAACTCAAGTTACAAAAAGAGCCACAAGACTTGGATATACAAAAATAAACAAAATATAAAATACAGGACATGACAGAGCTATGCGGCTCGGGCAAGGCTGGCTCATGCGGCAGGATTAATCAGATGCATGCGACTGAATTTATGGGGTTCATGCGGCTCAGGAAATCCGAGTCCATGCGGCTCAGGGAATGAGCAGGGTCCTATGCGGTTCAGGGAGTCCCAGCCTTATGCGGCTGAAGGGAGAATCGGGCTTATGCGGCTGAGACAGCACATCCCATGCGGCTCAGGGAGACGGGTCTCATGCGGCTCAGAGAATGAGCCTCATGCGGCTGGGTCAATCAGGGTCATGCGGCTCAGGAATATGGCACATATGCGGCCAGCGGAAGATGGGTCATATGCGGCTGGGAGAGACTAGTCCTCATGCGGTTGGGAACGAGTCTGCCTTATGCGGCTCAGAACGAGTACTTCCATGCGGCTGGGACAGAACTCCTTATGCGGTTCGGGAAGAACCAATCTAAGCGGCTGAGCTCAATTGAAGCCCTATGCGGCTGAACTAGGGCGGTTCATATGCGGCTGAGCTCAAGCGAGTCTCATGTGGCTGGGAAGGCCATACGGCCAGAGGCTTGCCACATGAGGATTCATGCGGTCAAGTACTGCCTATACGGCTGAACTGTGCTTCTTCTCCAAATTTTCGAGAAGAAGTACACTAAGAAGCCATGGCTGCCAGGATGCATAAAACCTCCATCCGGAGTCCAAATCCGGACTTCCTTGGGTCAAAATGGGGCAGAATGAAATGCTCTACAACATAGAACCATCAAAACTCTGAAATAACGAGATTAAATAGATCAAAACCCATGAAAACTAAAATCTCTTCAAAGCTAGATCTACAACATTTGAACCATCAAAATGGAAAACTCTAAGTTCTAAACATGCTTAGAATGTGACAATAAAGAGAATGGAACAAACAAAATAGAAATCGTCCAACATTCGACAAGGTGTACTTGCCTCTCTCCAATGGCTAGGGTTTGGTGGAAAAGAAATGAATGAGGGTGAATGAGGAGGGAGAGAGAAAAGTGGCTTATATAACAAGCTCAAGTGATCTCCACCATTCATTCCTCTCCACTCAATCTAAGCCCTACACCTCCTCTCATAAAGAACCAAACTAAACCAAACCAAGTCAAAGTGGAACCGAACCAAATAAAACCAAGTCTAAGTTAAACCAAGTCATGAAAATCCTACACTTAGGAAAATTTTAAAATATCATGCAAATCGAGAAATACAAAATACGGCTCAAATAAATATGTATCCGTATAAAATATCGATACGACAAGATGAGCATTACAACTTTATCCGGTCATAACTAAATATGTTGTAGGTGAACTTAAGACTATATGGACAGGAACCCGGGACCTTAGTTGAGCAGGACGACACCATGATTGAGGACCTAGGAGTTGCTGCTACCTTTTGTTTTAAGTTTCATTTTGTATTATATATTTTACTTATGTATCATTGTATTGTGATGAACTCTGGGAACGTAATAGATGCTATGATTAAATTCTAACTTATCTTGTGAAGTTCTGTAGATACTTAGGACATCTTACTACATTAAGTTTGCTACGTAGGCTAGACGAGTTCAACTCGTATCCGATTATTCGAGAGCGGTACGTGACATGTTTTTAGTGGTGGCCCATGGAGGTCAGTCTAATGGTGCTTAGGATTAGAGTATCATTTGGAGCCTGCGATATAGGAATGTTCAATAACATCTTAGGCCATTATATGATTATATGTTTACTATCCGTGGTTTCGAAGAATTATTTTCCTATCTCTATTAGTTTCTAAAATTTTCTAGGGACTAGGCCAATTACTTTTTTAGAAATTTTGACTCCTCTTTTAGCAAACCACTCATAATTTTCCAAGTCCTTCAAATTCTTTCGTTGATTTTGTTTGACTACTTCAATTTGGCTCTTTTGAATCAATTTAAATATTCTACCATAGAGCCTTAGATTAACTACTTAGCCCAATTTGTCTATCTAGTTCTTAAACTTTTTATTAACCATAAGAAATTATTTTCTCAAAATTATCTTCTACTCAACTTGGAGTCATACTATTTTTATTAGTCAGAGCTAGGTTTGATCAAATTCATAAGTTTATGTCCTCAATCCATTGAATATGAAAAGGTCGGAGAACAGATACTGCTCTTGATTTCAGCTATGTTTCCTCTACTAAGTAATTGGCCTCTTGATTCTCAAAGACCTAATATCTACAGGACAGATACTGTACTGATACACCTCTTTGTTCTATAATAGATACTTACTTCACTTTCTCTCATGATTAGGACTTAGAACCCGTTTGAATTTTTAGTAGCTTTTTTGAAATTCCTATGGATAAAGTTAAGAAAATATTTGACGACCTATTATGGCGTACAGATACGCACTGTAGTCATTTACTTGGATTATGGAGACTATAAGTTCAATGCAGCCAGCTGCGCACTAGTAAGGCATGGACTCTAAGTCGAAGTAATTTCAGGTATTCATAGGTTTTCAGATATTATTGAGATTATATCCTAAATATCTGATCTCTTGAGCTATTCCATCAATATTGGATAAAGTTGATATAATATTCGGTAATCTATCATTATTTGGGTTATGGAGCCAAAGGTTTACTGCAGCCAGATATACACTACACTGGCGGGGCATGAACTCTAGGTAAAGTAATTTTGGATATGTATGGTTTTCGAATACTATTGAGACTATGTCCGTGTTATATACAATGTTTGTCCCCACATCGCCATTGAAACTTTACAGAAAATTATCTTTATTAGTTTAAATTTTGGCCTTATTTGAAATCTTAGTAGTTGATCCTACTTTCAGAAATCATTTCTAGTACCAAATGATTTACATGATATTTCTAGAACTCATTAGGACTATTCTTTATATATATATATATATATATATATATATATATATATATATATATATATATATATATATATATGGATAAAGTGCATATAAACCCTCCTTAGATGTGAGGAAAATGCAATTAATGACTTATAGTTTGAAAAGAATCCTACTTTTTTTTCTCAATTCAGCCCCCCGCCGTTAACAACCGTTAAAAATCGTCTAAAAAGACGATTTTATCCCTCCCCCTCTCTCCGGTGGTTGGAGCGGGTCGAGGGGGCTGCCAGGCGGAGGGAGGAGGGGGGGCTGGCCAGCGAAGGAAGGAGGAGGGGGTCGGGGGGCTGGTCGGCGGAGTGAGGAATGGGGGGCGGGCCAGGTAGCTGTCCGGCGGAGGAAGGAAGGGGGGCAAGGGGGGACTGGCATCGGAGGGAAAAGGAGGGGCTGGTGGGGAAGGGGCTGGTAGGGAAAGGGAGATGGTATTTTAGGTACTTTTTTATTTTTTATTTTTTAAAATGTCATTAATAGACATTTCTAATGGCTAATAGACGGTAGGAGCTTGTTTTGCTCACGCGGGCAATCTAAGGAGGGTTTAATTGCATTAGTTTTCTAACGAGTCTTATTTTTCTAACCAGACAAATCTAAGGAGGGTTTATATGCACTTTACCCATATATATATATATATATATATATATATATATATATATATATATATATATATATATATATATATATATATATATATATAATTAGGGATAGCTATGAATTTTAGATATTAGATACACAATTATGGATACATGTATGTATATAGTTGATAACTATATAGATATACGGGAGGAAACATAGATAGTTACCTAGATCATTTTTAGGTATCCTTGGGAACTAGCATTTTCAGTTAGGTTAGTGAGTTAAGGGTAGAAAATGTATTAGAAGAGGACTTTGGGTAAGCGAGCTGGTAATAAGTCTGGGGGGGGTTATAGATTATAGAGCTTATGGTTTATTTAACTAAATATGTCGTTTGATTTTTTTTCTAAATCTTGTAATAGTGACTTAATTTTCACACATGTTTAAATTTGAATTCTGGAAGAGCTAAATTTTCAAAATTTCATTGTTTTATTCTTAGTCGTATCATTTCTATTTTAGCACTTAGACCCTAGTAGCCTAAATAATTTTGACCATATGCTTTTTACTAATCATGTTTAAATGATTTGCTTTTTAGTCGTAGTCGTGATAGTTATGCCTAAACGATTTCTTATTATATTTAGGTCACAATTTTATTCTTGATTATATTTAAAATTTAATTATGGCTATATCATTTTGGTACTATTTGTATTATGCCTAAATTTTGATTTTGATTATGATTAGAGTTTAATCATGACAAATCATTTTTTGTTATCATTTTACTATGCCTATATTTAAAAAAAAAACTTTGATCACTTCTAAATAATCTCGATTTTACTAGTCGTACTTAAATTTTGATTCGATGTTTAACCGATTTTAATTATTTTCAAAATTTTCCAATTTGGTTATTCTTAATCGTATTTATGGTGCCATTTGAAATTTCGAGGACTAAATTTTTTGTAAGGTGGGTAGATTTATAACTACCTAGATTCTGAATTTCTACTTTTGAAAATTTTGGACTAATTTTTGAGTTATAAAAAAACTCATTTCTTAGATTTGAAATTCTGATTTTGGGAAAAATAATGTTATAATTTATAAACTCATTTTTGGATTTTTGTAAATTTAATTACAAACCTGATTATTATATTTAATTAATTATTTTTATTTTAGGATTATTTTATTTATTGTGAGCCTACCAAGTTTGGACTTGGATTGTAGGCTAGCTATCCTAATTGTCTACCAGGCATGGTCTTGGATCGTAGGCCTATAGATTTTGGTTTAGAGAGTGATTAATTATTTGGTTAGCTAATTGATTAATTAAGTCCTAATTATTAATTAATAGATTGGTTGCTAACTAATGGATTAGTTAGCTTAATTGAGTGTTAGTTAATTCTAATTAGGAATTAGTTGCTAATTACTAGTTAGTAATTAGTTATTGATTAGTTACTAATTAAGTAATTAGTTAGTAATTAGTTAGTGTTAGTTATGTTTAGTTATGGTTAGTTAGTCCCTTTCACTATGGTCCATAGATCTATTACAATTTACATTGTTTGCCACTCTAGGCTTGTGGAATACTCCACTCTCTCCCTATAGAATATTGGGACTCCCATTATTCTATTACACAAAAATTCCCACTCTCCCACTCTCTCTCCTATCTCTCTCTCTCTACTCTGCTGGCCATGAACTCCGTCGTATAAGTCCGGCCACCCTGGCCGACGACCCAATCACCATCTAGCCACTACGCCACCTCTAACCACACCACCGGGAACCACCATCTGCACCCTACTTCCAACCATCTTTAGTACATTGGACTTTTGGCTAAAAGGTTGAGCTAGCTAGCTAATGATCTTGGCCCAAAGCCCATTCATAAGAAACCCTAACCCTAGCTTTTCATTTGGACAACCACAACAGCCCAAGAGTGACCTAATTTCAGCCTATATAATATCTCTACATGACCACCTGCCTCTTTTAGAACACCCCCTTTTAGAAACCCTAATTTCTTCCCCAAATTGCCAAATCTCACCATTTCTCCACCAAATTGATCCCAATCTTTTGCATTTGGATCTAAACCTGGAGTAGAGATTGTAGGAGGCTGGCTTGCAAGAAGGAGAGCTTATTTGGACATTGCTTGAGGAAGGGGACTTCTCAATTTGGGGCTTTTTTATTAGAATTGACTCTCTATAGGTAATCCTTTCAAATCGCCTCTAAATCCTAATTTCTTTCCATAGATACATCCATCTAGGTGTCCCCTAGCTGTAGGTGAAGTTTGGTAGGAATTAGAATTGGTTTGGTATCCGTATTGTACACGTATCATTCACTAGGTCTAGGTGTTTGTTGAAATGCCTCAATGAAGTTTTTATTGCTGTTTTCAAAAACTAATTTTACAAAATTGTAGATATATAGATATGCATCATTTTTCGTAAGGACTAAGCATACTTTTGTGTCGTATCCGTGCCCAAAATCGATATGGACATGCAACACGAACAGTGTGTTCGGTTCCCTGCTACTCGCGTGTCCTAGCGGACACGACACGGCACCCTGACACCTAAACTTTGGTGTGTGGGTGCGGGCAAGCACTAACAACAAGTATACAAAGTTTGAGGCCAAACCATGGAGTGGTTCGAGAGCAATCTTGATCGCACCGGGTTTGCACACACTGCACACATGCGAGTTTTCTACTTTGACATGCATCTCGTACGACGTGTAGGCACGACATGGACACTCACTTGAGTGTCAGCCACGTAGGCCTACGTGTCAGCTACACGTGGACACGAGCACGTGGCCAACGACACACTGTGTCGTGTCCACGAGAGCTTGGACACGCCCGCACGCGTGTGTTCAGAGTAAACTCTGATACTCTCTGTTTTTGTGAATTGGATACTTCGTGTCCACTTGTGGGGACACGAATGCATCCCTCTGACATGCAATCGCATGTACTTTATGTTGACACACTTTGATTTGCATTTAATTAGGTTTTCGATGTGTGATTGGGTTTTAGTATCGGGTTTCTGCATATTCCCGATACTGAGCATGTAAAATTAGTTTTCCTGATAAATATTTTAGTGTGTTTAAATATGTAAATACATTATATACATGTTGTATAGTACTGTGATTACATGTTTAATACCTGGGTCTTGTATAGGATTGAGTTTTGGTTCAATACTTCATTTTTCGAATGAATGTATATATATATTTACTCTGACCTGAGAATTAAAACTGAGATTTATTTTCAACTGTAAAACCTGAGTTTGTATCTTTAGTTGTTGATTTGAAGTTGAGAATTGAGGATATGGTTCAGACCTTAGTTCTTTATCAATATATGGGAAGTTTATAACAGTCATCTTAGGTATTGAATCAGTCGCTAGATTTCCTTGCCTTGGCTTACCATGGCTTGCTTAGCCTTGCTGGCCTGTAGCAGCAGTAGTGCAGGCTTGGCCTAGCTTGCCCTGGCTGTCATGACTTGGCCTTGGGTTCAATTTTGAGTGAGGAATAGATGTGGTGAGGTTGATTTATCCTGAGATTGAATTCAGATGTGGGTTGGAAGATGAATACTGAGGTTTAATTGAGTGAGTATGTTGAATGGCCTGTCATGGCTTGGCTTAGCAGTTGTTTGCAGACCGTGGCAACAAAGAGAGAAGTTGAATTAGATTGGTCATGGTTGGCTTGGTATGGCATTGTTACCATAGCAGCAAGCCATAACAGTAGCTTGGTTGGCAGCTTAGCCATTGTCTTGACCATGTGTTTAGGTTATATGTGACTAACCTAAGATTCCTGAGATAAATCTGAGATTGTTATATGTTAACCTGAACTTGATTTCCTTATGAACTTGAGATCATCTCACTGCATTGCAGTAATCATTGCATCACTTCTCTGATACACTAAGACACACACTATCACTCTCTTGCCTGTACACACACACACCACTCACTGTCATACTTGTTTCACTCACACACACACCCATGATACACATAAACCCCTCACTGTCCACACATACACACATAATTGACTGAGATCCAGACATACCCTCTCACTCTTTCACTCTCACTATCACTTATTCACTTGTATTACCCTTTCCACACTCACACACACATTTTTATATGATTCCACTTTATCTCTCTCTATGTGTATATATATGTATATATGCACTAGTGCCTATATCTATGTATATATGTCCTATATATATTGGTATATATACAATGTGAATGTAAATGTATGAATGTATGTATGCATATATGAATGCATGTATATAATGTAATGTATGAATAATGTAATGTATGTAAGGTATAGATGCAATGTAAGAACACATGTAATGTAGGTATGTATACATATATGAATACATGTATTTAGGTATGGTATATACACTTGTGTGGTTCCTTTTGGCTTGGTAATATGTTTGACTGCTAGTGTAGGCTTGGTTAGGCATAGAATGACTTGTTAGATTAGGATTGGACCTAGTATGGCTTAGTTGACCTAGTTTGACTAGTGTAGTTGACTAGAGTTGACTAAAAGTTGACTTTAGTCTAGAATGACCTAGAAATCATATAGAATATATTATAAAGTTCAATATTACCATTCTGGACATGTTGTGACCTGTGTTGCTCTAAATATGACTCATCTACTCTGTTTGGACATCTACACTTACCAGATACTCAGGATATCAGACGAGTACATTCTCTGATCATTTCATACTTGTTAGAATTTATATTCTTACTCTACATTACTTTATTTGATGCTGTCATGTTGTTAACACGGAGTAGTACTATATAGATTTTTACATTAAGATGTTATTCTCCTCGGGAGCATCGGATACATCATGTCATGTGCGTTTCACTTTCATTATGTACTCTTGTGCTTTCATTATTTATGTACACTCTTGTGATTCATGTACTCTCATGTTCACAGAGCCCTCATGTATACCTTCATGTGCACCCATTTATTGGCCCCTCATGAGAAATATTATACAATAACATAACTTGTTTGGATCCTTGTATATTGATTGAGATACGGGGGAGTAGAAGCAGTCATGTGAACAATTCCAAGTAGTCATTGTATAAACTCTTTAGTGTAATCATGTACAATTTCAAGCCGTTCACATGTCAATCTTATACTCTACATCACTAGTCACTGATAGTTCTCTACTTATAGTAGCTTTTTACATTACAGTTCTCTCTCTTTTACTACATGTACTTTTTTTTAGCGTTTCATGTATTTTACTCTATTACATGCTTTATATTTCTGTCTTGATATGAACTGTTGAGATTATGTGCTCGTTCCTGTCCTGAATGGACCTTTTGAAAATATTATAGCGGATGACGAGGATCTTTGCCCTACCTATTATGGAGCTGACATAGATGACACCTGCGATTTGGACCTTCAGCGGGATCCATCAGCAGTAGAGGATGTCACCCCTATAGTTTAGGCTAGATAGCTTAGACTTCTATCTTATTTTGATGTCTTGTCTCTTTATGATACATTATGTACTTATTTAGGATATTATTATTCTGGATTTTTGTGGAGATGTTATCTTAGACACTTAGACTTCTTCTTATGTTTGTATTTCATTTGATAATTCTCTTTATCTATCTATCTTATCATACTTCTACCTTAGTTGTGATTGAGCTATACATTTCTGTATTGTCCTCTATTTGGAGTGTATATACTGTACAGGTACCTTATAATTGTTAGATGTATGTGACCTAGGACAGCGTTCTACCGCCGATACTACGGTGTAGGCTGGACGCGCCCACTTCTCATGCCCCTACACTAGGTGCGGGTCGTAAAAGCATCTCGCTAACCCCAGATCCATTTCAGATCGGGTCGACGTCTATCTCGTTGCCACGTCCTCGTGGTCAACCCAACACATGGATACAACTGAGGTCCGTCGTGAAGAACTCGCCGATTATCGCTGTCTCGAGATCCGCCATCAGAGACCGTCGCCTCCGCCTCTGGAGTCACCAACCGTTCTCTGTACTTTTCTCATCGGTGAGCGTTCTCTCCTCACGCCAACACCGAGGATCGATCGTCTTCCTCGACTTTAAACCCTAGCTACGCCGCCTTGTCGTGAGTTACATCGAAGTAGCTCAGCTAGATCGACCTCGCCAGGTTGGATCACCGCCATCTGCCTCCACCGGCGTCGCCATGTGCTGTCTCCACCGTGCCGTGCCCTGACGACTCCAGATCTCGTGGCCACTCCATTGGCGGATCCGAACCGCGCAATTACGGTGAGCTGCTCTTGAGCTCCTCTTCTTCCCTCTCACTCTCGATCACACTCTTCCCCTCACTATCTTCTTTATTTTTGGTCGGCTGCTGATTGTATTTTCTCTCTTCTGCGAGAGAAAAGTAAGGGTTTAAAAAAATCTAACATTTCATTGTGATAGGCTTCAGCTGTGGCTTGATCATTTTTAGGAAATAAGTTTTTGTGAAGTCTCGGGCTTGGGCTTCCAAGCCCAGTTGGCTTTGATTTTGTTCTAATGTTATTGTCACATTAGATGTTTTCCAGTGGGCTGGGCCAGCCTAGATTCCAATATATAAATAATTATAAATGTATTTTACTCTGCTAGGCCAGGAGTAATGGGCTGGCTATTTTATTAATTTCTTAATATTATTAGTGTATAAGTTTTCAGATTAGTATGTAATTAAAATATTTAGTTGATAATAATTCTCTTTTAGTAAAAATAATGGCTAATTATATTTGATAAATAATTTAATTAGTTTTAGCTATATTTTAGATAGTAAATATTTGTTTTACTTTAAACATGTTTTATAGTTAAAACTATTTTCATTTATATTTCGCTAAATATAATGTTTACCATATTAAACTAAAAGCTACTTATTTGATAGTATTTAAAAGTTATTTTAATCAAGTCTCTATTGTAGTTACTATATATATATATATATATATATATATATATATATATATATATATATATATATATATATATATATATATATATATATATATATTTGTATATATATATATATATGTATTAGTTATAAATGTATATATATATATATATATATATATATATATATATATATATATATATATATATATATATATATATATATATATATATATATATAGTTATTTGAATATACTATATTATGGATAAATAGTTAGTTAACAGTTAGCTAGCTAAGATAATGCCATTGATTAGATTCTAACCTATGCATGCCCAACTCTAGGTGGAGGTTTTGAGACACATTGATTTGCAAGGATAAGGCAAGTACTTCTATGGTTTTGATTCATTTACTTCATGTCATGTTCTTCTTCATATTGGACACAATGTTATACGATATGGTCTTGTACTCTGGTTTATGTTCTTTACTTGTATCCGGGGGAGAAGAAATACTACAGATATGTGACCAAAGCCCAACCTAGGACTCATGTGAATAGCTTAAGTCTCACATCATGCACGTGGGATTCTAAGCCGTACCATTACTTGTGCTTCATGATCTTTTCCCAGCCGATCACATATTCTAGTAGTTATTTTTAATTCACATGTCATGATCTTTTCATTTCATGTTTCAGTTTGGTAGATTATGCATTTATTGTTCATGTTCATCCTGTTTTATTGTTCCTTTTCATTGTTCACATGTCGTACTTGTTTCATTATTGTAGAATGTATTTTGCTCCGCTTCTGACTGAATATGTTACATGTGTACTTGAAACAATATGGGCAAGAACTCGGGACCTTAGTTGAGTAGGATGACACCACGATTGAGGACCTTGGAGTTGCTGCTACCTTTTGTTTTAAGTTTCATTTTATATTATATATTTTACTTTTGTGTCATTGTATTTTGATGAACTCTGGGAACGTAATAGATGTTGTGATTGAATTCTAACTTATCTTGTGAAGTTCTATAGATACTTAGTGCAGCTTACTGCGTTGAGTCTACAACATAGGCTGGACGAGTCTGACTCGTATCTGATTATTCGGGAGCGGGTCGTGACACGTCAAGAGTGAATTTTTAGATTGTTTTATAAAAGAAGAGGTATTTGTAAAACAACCCCATGGCTTTGATGATTTTAAATTTTCTGATCATGTTTTCTAACTTAAAAAGACATTATATGGACTCAAATATTTCATAAGGCACAAGATTAATTAATTATTTTTTATTTTTAGAATTTTTGTAAATTATATTAGAAATATTTTTAGAAGTTTTTTTTAGTATCTATTAACAGGAAAAGAAAAGAAAAGAGAAAAATAAGAAAAGAATCCCATTAACTCGCAAGATTTTCAAAATCTCACGAGTAGGCCAAATAAGCTGATACCCGACTGTATCATAGGGTTTTCTTCAAATTTGTTTGATCGACAAAAATCCTCAAACCTTGATCGATTTGACCTAATTTTTTAAGGAATTATCATCCTAATCTCCACGAGATTACCTCAAATCCTATTTAAAACCGATCTTAAAATCTATCCATCATCGGATTTAAAAATCGGTATATAACCTATTTGGGTTCTTCGGAAAATTGGTGATCATGAGCCCTAGAAAAACTAGTTTTTACATGAGCTTCCATCATCTTGGCCGACATCTCCGCAACTTACGAGCCACCTGCGCACATCTGAGGACCGCCATCGTCACTAGTGATCGTCCGAGAAGTCCAGAACAGAGGGGTTCCTCTGTTTTCATCTATCTTAAACTTCCAAGTACTCAACTTTGGCACCATGCTTCTCATCCTATGATCAATATAATTCTAAGCTAATTAATCCTACACATAGTCAAATTGACCCTCTTCAAACCTTTTTAAATAGAATTTAATATAACCTATTAGATTACTCAGAAATTGAAGCAAAGTTGTCGAAGAACTATTCAACAAACAGAACAGTTTATGGGTCGAGAACCCCAACTTGGAAGGTGATTAGCTGTGCATTTGCTAGTTATTTTAAATTTTTGTTCAAGCAATCTTGTAGACAACCTGTAGGGCTTCAAAAACCTTTTCGTAGTTTTTAATTTCAACCCCTCTATATCGAGAAAACAGATTTCCAAATTCAACAAAAAATAATTTTTAAAATAGTAGAATTTTGATCAATCAAATTTCTCAATATTGCGTTCGCGCAGACAAACCAAGCGACGTGGTCCCGAACCGAAAGCATCGAAAGGTGTGTATCGACTTCTCCGATATGTGGGATTCAACAGAACTCGATTTGGTTGCGTATGAGCAATAAAATTGAGGCGTATCGGTCGAGATATCCCGTATTGGCCCTTTTCTAAACTAGCCCCTAACTTTGTGCACGTTCGTCACATTGAGACAAAACTTGCCAATGGACTCGTATCATTTTCTGGTCCTGTGAGCTAATGACAATATTTTATTAGTGCAAATATATATTGATGACATAATCTTTGGGTCAACTAATGAGTTACTCTGTCAAGGGTTTGCTAAGTGTATGGAGAGTGAATTCGATATAAGCATGATGGGTAAGCTCAACTACTTTCTCGAGATATAAATCGGATAGAGTTCGTAGGGGAATTTCATCAATCAAGCCAAGTACACAAAAGAATTGCTGAAGAAGTTCGACTTCGACAACGCAAAGCCTATCAGCACTTCAATGGCTACATCAACCAAGCTTAACCTTGATGATAGTGGCAAACC
Organism: Iris pallida; assembly: GCA_029216955.1. NCBI lineage: Eukaryota > Viridiplantae > Streptophyta > Magnoliopsida > Asparagales > Iridaceae > Iris > Iris pallida. Next base: position 7,731,470 of record JANAVB010031215.1, on the reverse strand, counting down.
GATTTATCAGCATAAGTATCAAGGTATGATTGGTAGTTTACTATACTTAACAGCTAGTCTTCTAGATATTACGTTCAGTGTTTGCATATGTGCTAGATATCAAGCCAACCCTAGGGAATCACATCTATGCGTAGTTAAGTGTATCTTTAGATACCTTAAAGGTAATTCTACTGTCAGCTTGTGGTATCCCAAAATCATATCCTTTGACCTTACTGGTTACTCAGATGCCGATTTTGCTGGATGAAAGTAGATCATAGAAGTACCAGCGGTACGTGTTACTTTCTACGAAAAACTTTAGTCTCTTGGTTCAGAAAAAGCAAAATTATGTTGCATTATCAACAACTGAAGCTGAGTATATCGCTGTAGGACGTTGTTGTGCACAAATTTTGTGGATGAATCAAACCTTATTAGACTACAATTTATCTTTCAAAAGTATTCTCGTTCTCTGTGATAATACTAGCACAATTAATTTGATTAAGAACCCAATATGTCATTCATGCACTAAACACATAGAAATACATAATCATTTTCTATGTGATCATCAACAATACGGGAAGATATGTGTAGAATTTATTGACATAGATCATCAACTAGTAGATATCTTCATAAAGTCATTAGCCGAGGACCGCTTCAATTTTATTCGTCACGAGTAAGGTATTCTTGATATTATCTCGGAAGCATAATGATTTATGTTCGGTGAATGACTTGATATTAGTTCAAAAATTTTATTAAATCAAGATTACTTTGGGTACAAGCTAAAAAGGTCTTTTTATCATACATGCACAAATAATCTGAAGCGACACAGTGTCAAGTGTCTTCGGACTATCGCTAGCTAGGATCCAGCCCCTACAGCTAACCCAAGATAGTTGAGATTTATTAAAAAAATTATGAATTTTCTCTCTCATTTTATGCACATATTTTAATGTATGCTGATCCAGATACAAGGAAACCGAACTCGAACTGAACGGAAACCGAACTCGAACTGAACTCTGCATGAGTTCGGCCTGAACTCGGTCCCTTTGTATCAGACCCATCCCGAAAGCAAGTCCCACTTTTTAAGTTACATTTCTTCTTGTTCAAAACCATCCACTTTTCCACCCGAGCGAACAACCACCTTTTTCTTCAAAAACCTAATTTTTTAAAAATGATTTCTTATAAAATCCATGAGTTTCATCTTCAAAACTTTGGATCTAGACATTTTTCGGTGCTCTTCCACTTTTCAGCATTCTTTTGAGGTATAACTCTCACTTTCTCTCTAATTTTTTTCTATGGATCCTAAACGTGGGAAGAAAAAGAGGAAAGTGGATGAAGCACCGTCCTCTAATCTATCTCAGGATTTGTTTCAATCTTTGTTTAGTCCTCCTCCTCCTGATGATGATGATTATAATAGTTCATTATTTAGAAGTTTTATGTTCTTGGTTTGATGACTTCCAAAGAGGAATATTTGTCCGGGCAATGTCATTAGCTTTACTATTTTTCCAAAATATTTAGCTACTCTTACTACTCTAGGACTTTATGATCTTGTTCAAATTGCTAACACAATTTATTCTAATGCTATATGCGTATTTTACTACAATTTGCAACATAATCTTGGAACTATTTACTCATCTATCTGCGGTATCGATAACGAGTTTGATGATGATGACCTGAGTGAAATTCTCTAGATTCTCAATACTGGAAATGCTCTTGTCGATGTTACCAAAGTCAATTTTGGTAACGATATGACACTTGAATCCTTTAAGGATGCCATGTGCGATCCTTTTTGTCACGCCCCAGAACCAGAATACTGGAGAGCGGGGGCGGACATAGCCAGCTACGTATGATGAAATAGAATCCATCTCACCATACGGTCACGGCTGTCTAGATATGTGAGGGTTTCACTACAATCCATCGATCTCTTAAGGTCATAAAATAGCCTATTGTCTCAATCTCAACCAACTAATAATAGTAACAAGATATCAGATCACTAAATATACAATTGTAAGGCGTCCCAAACATTACATATCCAGATGATCATGAAGCTAGTCGTACAAAATGTAAGGACTAGCAAGAGTTCAGTCATACATGATCAACCCCCGGGGCTTGTCAATCATGTTACAGCCCGTAGGCAGACGGTAAGTAAGTACAATCGAGCTAACACTTGCTCGTCGGCTAAACGCCTCAAAAGAATAATTTACAATATTACAGTGGGAGAACAAAAAGAAACCCACTCGATGCCCTGGTTACGCCTGGTGACCACCATCGGGCTGGAAAGCAGGTAGATCCTTTGCTGCTGCTCCGGTATCTGGCCATACAAAACCAGCTGGGTCAGACCCCAGAAAGAGCAAGTGCCACAAGGGAGGCTTCACTTAAGGACTAAAACCAACAAATCATTAGCATTCAACAGGTAAGAAAATAATAAGTAACACAGTTTGGGGTTTGTGCACTACCAATGCACTTATCCCAATCAGAGAAAATAACTAAGTGAAGCATCATTGACATAAAAGAACTGGAGAATCATGCTAAATAAAACATAGCGGGACAATATATGAAGAGAAAATGAAAAAGAAACATGGTAAGTGATATATAAAAGACATTCTTGTACAGAATCAATAAAAGATAGGACATATGGAGAAGCATGCCAGGATGATATACGATGAGATAACCATGGGACTATTCGGATAGCTAGGTTACAACCCGTAAACCAAACATGGACCGGGGTTGTAACCCTTCGTCTGAACGGAACTTGGTTTCTTTCACCATTTATCGGCAAGATGAATATAAGAAATCAGGTCAAGTAACAATCTGGAGTGACAATCATTATAGTGACAATCTGGATTGACAATCATTATAGTGACAATCTGGATTGGCAATCTTTCAATCATTCTGGTACAATCATGCAATCAATCAATTCTAGACAATACCATACTGGACTAGACTCCATCCATTCAATCACGGCCAATCATTGCCTACGGCTTTCTACATTAACTAACTAGGGTTGTCACAATCCTAGTTACTATCAAGATGCAATGAGATGTTCCACCAGCCACAAGCCCTGCAGCTAATCCAGGTTATCCAGGCGACTGGGATTCATTAAGCAATTATCAAGAGTTATTAGGTGTGCCCCACATGACAGTGGGCTGGAAATGTGCCCTACTCGACGGCAGGCTACAAGTCCAACAATTGTGGCCGGGATAACGGGATCGCCTGTAACTGGAGAAAATCTCTCATGACTACTGAATTATTCTAATCATTAACCTTAGTTTATTTCAATAGGTACCCCTGACCGTGGTACTCAGGAGTCCCATCCTAGACATGATGCGAGACTGGACAAGTGGATTTAACAAGCAAGCAAGAAAGAACCACCCACGGTGTCAAGACAAGTCAAGCTAAGTTATCAGGTCATGTCAAGTCAGGAGTGCGCCACGACGGGCCACTATCATGTCAGGTTGGTCATGTCAGGAGTGCACCACTACGGGTCACTGTCGTGTTATGCAAGTTCATTGTCATACCATGCCATGTACAATGGTCATTCCAAACATATTAAGTAAAATCAAGTTCATGACAAAAGGCGTAAGGATATAAAATGGGCGTAGAATATCTAATAAAATATCAATATACAGGGCTATAGAAGAGCCAAACTTAGAGAAATAAAACCAAATCTCCAAGAGCCAATAGATTGTGCAAGGGGTCAGGGGGGTTGGATTGCGCAGGAGTCAAGTGCACCAGGGGCCAACTGCGCAGGAGTGAGCTGCACAGGGGTCAGATTGCACAGAGGATGGATTGCACAGAGGATGGATTGCGCAGGATCGGGTTGCGCAGCAATGGGTTGCGCAACAATGGATTGCGCAGAGGATGAACTGCGCAGCAATAGGTTGCGCAGAGGATGGATTGCACAGCAATGGGTTGCGCCAGCACTGGACTGCGCCAGCACTGGATTGCGCAGCAATAGATTACGCCAGCACTAAAGAGCACTGGACTGGCTAGATGGACTGCGCTAGCGCTAAAGAGCACTGGACAGGCTGGATTGCGCCCGGGACAGAAGATCATCTTCCCCAAAGCTGAGAGCAATGGCCATGGAATTTCGAAATTCCAAAAGACCATAACTAGGTCAAATCTCAATGAAAATCTACTTTGCAAAGGTCTAAGTTGTGTAAAATTAAATTCTCTTCCACATGGAACAATCAAAACATGAAAATGAACAAGTTTTATAGATCAAAACCACCATTTTTCGAAAATACTTCAATCCTAGATCTACAAAATTCCAAGCTCCAAATAGAGAAAACTCAAGTTCTAATGTTACTTAGAATGAACTAATAAAGCTATTAGACAAATAAAATGTAGCCCTTAAGTGATAGCAAGATGCAACTTGCCTAGAGCTTGGGTGTAGGTGGAGAGGAGGAAGAAGAAGAAAATAAAAATGAGGAGAGAGAGAGGAAGTATGATATTTATGGGAGGGGGTGGTTCACCATGTCAAACCAAAATAAACCGAACCAAGCCAAGCCAAGTCATGTTGAACCAAGTCAAGGCCAATAACTCTCCCTAGCAATTTAAACCAAATGAATCATAAAATAAACCCAAGCTTCACTAATCCAAAATAATAAACCAATGAACCATTAAAAACCAATTGAACTATCAATGCCAATAAAATCAAGCCAATGCAAAATAAGCCAAGATAACTAATCACGAAAAATTAAATATGGGTCCAAAACACGTATACGTACACTAAATACGTATCACGAATTTGGGACATTACATTCTACCCACCTTAAAAGAATTCCGTCCTCGGAATTTAATCAAGAGGCTAGAGATGTAAGGGAAAGCTATTCTATCATAGGCAATCTACCACTATCAATCAATCATACAATCATTCATGCAAGCAAGGATTCGAAGCGTAAGGCATAAGGAAGATATTACACCTTACGAGTCAAACCAGCCGGGATGACCTGATCAGATATCATCCTCATGCTCCCAAGTTTGACTCTCCCAAAGAGGGATGACTCTAAGCAACACGGACTAAACTGATAGTCTTGCGCTCGAGGTCTCTCTCTTTGGTTAAACATGGACACGGGCCTATCCTCATACGAAAAGGTTGGTACCAATAACCAGTTTCGAATGACCTAGGATATGGCTCGGGTCTGGGATGTTCCGTCGCAATCAGGATACATGAGATACGTCATACACCCCGCAAAACAACGATAGAAAAGCAAGATGCGAGGACACATATACCTCTCGGCCGATTCTGAACCTGAGCCTGGGCTAAGGCAAACTGCCGCGGGTTCTGTTGCTGGAAAGTCTGGGCCTGAGTCGGCAATGGCCTCGGAAATGGAAACTGCTGCTGCTGGTGAACTGGAGCTGGTACTGATGCTGGTCCCCTAACCGAGGGACTAGATACTGTTGATGCTGAATCAACTCTGAATGGGCAGGACCCCACCCTATGGTCCGGTGCTCCACACAATAAACACAATCCTAACGCCTTGCGACACTCTGCTACCACGTGTCCAGGCTTCCCACAATAAGAACAGCCCACGGCGGAAGACTGCGCTTGCTTCTGTTTCTGCTGAGAGTACGTGACCGATGTCCCTGAGGCCGCCTGCCTCGGAGTTCCAATTGTTAAGGCCCTGACTGCCGGGGCTGGTGCTGTCGACTGGGTCATCTGGCCGTGAGAACGCTTCCGACCTCCGGTCCTGTCCACGATCCTGTGGGAGGTATACTCGTGCCTCCTGGCTGCCCTCAGTACTGCATCAAAGGTCTGATGCTCAAACTGTTCCACTGCCAAAAGAATCTCGAGATGGAGCCCCTGCTGAAATCGCTGAGCTCTGTCATACTCGGTTGCCACCAAGGTGGGAGCAAACCGACTGAGTCTAGAAAACTCGGCCGCATATCCGTCGACCGTCCTTCCCATCTGCTTCAGGTTGCTGAATCGGGTCTGCAGATCGTACCGAGCCACAGCGTCGAAGTACTTGGTCTGGAATCTCTCACGAAATACTGCCCATGCAATAGGGGCCACTAATCCTACGGCCTGTGCAGCCCACCAGCTGCGAGCAAGATCTAATAACTGCAGGCGCACCACGGCCACCTTCTCGTCTTCGGGAGTCTTGGCTGCTTCTAGAATCACTTCAGTATCCTGAAGCCAAGCATCTGCGGCGATCGCATCTTCGCTGCCATCGAAGAATGGAGGGTCCAGGCACTTGAAACTGTTCGCTGTACTATTCCCATGATGACCACCTCTGGTCAAAGCATCTGCCACTGCCTGGTGCAAGGCATCTCCTCGACGATCCTGAAAAGCTATCAAGGTCCTGATGAGACCTACCAAGGTGCCATCATCCGGCTCTGCAGGCTGAACGGGCTGAACTGGTGGTACTGGTTCTCCAGGAGGCACGGCTCGGGAGGCTGCTGCTGAAGACTGATCTTGATCTTCTTGCTGTTGCTGGGCTGCCGGCTGGGCTCCTTCCGGCTGATCAACATGAACGATGTCACTGAAGCAATGACATCAGGGATATTAAAGAAGGACCAGGATAGAACAATGATGCAAGCATGTTATCAAGTCAGGGATCAAGGAGATATGAAGATACGAGTGGAGATCAAAGGCGAGTACAGATTGAGACATCTATCTGGTAAACCCCCACATATCTTGATTGACAAGACCTGCATGGGCCAACACTTAAACCATGTCACGCCCCAGAACCAGAATACTGGAGAGCGGGGGCGGACATAGCCAGCTACGTATGATGAAATAGAATCCATCTCACCATACGGTCACGACTGTCTAGATATGTGAGGGTTTCACTACAATCCATCGATCTCTTAAGGTCATAAAATAGCCTATTGTCTCAATCTCAACCAACTAATAATAGTAACAAGATATCAGATCACTAAATATACAATTGTAAGGCGTCCCAAACATTACATATCCAGATGATCATGAAGCTAGTCATACAAAATGTAAGGACTAGCAAGAGTTCAGTCATACATGATCAACCCCCGGGGCTTGTCAATCATGTTACAGCCCGTAGACAGACGGTAAGTAAGTACAATCGAGCTAACACTTGCTCGTCGGCTAAACGCCTCAAAAGAATAATTTACAATATTACAGTGGGAGAACAAAAAGAAATCCACTCGATGCCCTGGTTACGCCTGGTGACCACCATCGGGCTGGAAAGCAGGTAGATCCTTTGCTGCTGCTCCGGTATCTGGCCATACAAAACCAGCTGGGTCAGACCCCAGAAAGAGCAAGTGCCATAAGGGAGGCTTCACTTAAGGACTAAAACCAACAAATCATTAGCATTCAACAGGTAAGAAAATAATAAGTAACACAGTTTGGGGTTTGTGCACTACCAATGCACTTATCCCAATCAGAGAAAATAACTAAGTGAAGCATCATTGACATAAAAGAACTGGAGAATCATGCTAAATAAAACATAGCGGGACAATATATGAAGAGAAAACGAAGAAGAAACATGGTAAGTGATATATAAAAGACATTCTTGTACAGAATCAATAAAAGATAGGACATATGGAGAAGCATGCCAGGATGATATACGATGAGATAACCATGGGACTATTCGGATAGCTAGGTAACAACCCGTAAACCAAATAAGGACCGGGGTTGTAACCCTTCGTCTGAACGGAACTTGGTTTCTCTCACCATTTATCGGCAAGATGAATATAAGAAATCAGGTCAAGTAACAATCTGGAGTGACAATCATTATAGTGACAATCTGGAGTGACAATCATTATAGTGACAATCTAGAGTGGCAATCTTTCAATCATTCTGGTACAATCCTGCAATCAATCAATTCTAGACAATACCATACTGGACTAGACTCCATCCATTCAATCACGGCCAATCATTGCCTACGACTTTCTACATTAACTAACTAGGGTTGTCACAATCCTAGTTACTATCAAGATGCAATGAGATGTTCCACCAGCCACAAGCCCTACAGCTAATCTAGGTTATCCAGGCGACTGGGATTCATTAAGCAATTATCAAGAGTTATTAGGTGTGCCCCACATGACAGTGGGCTGGAAATGTGCCCTACTCGACGGCAGGCTACAAGTCCAACAATTGTGGCCGGGATAACGGGATCGCCTGTAACTGGAGAAAATCTCTCATGACTACTGAATTATTCTAATCATTAACCTTAGTTTATTTCAATAGGTACCCCTGACCGTGGTACTCAGGAGTCCCATCCTAGACATGATGCGAGACTGGACAAGTGGATTTAACAAACAAGCAAGAAAGAACCACCCACGGTGTCAAGACAAGTCAAGCTAAGTTATCAGGTCATGTCAAGTCAGGAGTACGCCACGACGGGCCACTATCATGTCAGGTTGGTCATGTCAGGAGTGCACCACTACGGGTCACTGTCGTGTTATGCAAGTTCATTGTCATACCATGCCATGTACAATGGTCATTCCAAACATATTAAGTAAAATCAAGTTCATGACAAAAGGCGTAAGGATATAAAATGGGCGTAGAATATCTAATAAAATATCAATATACAGGGCTATAGAAGAGCCAAACTTAGAGAAATAAAACCAAATCTCCAAGAGCCAATAGATTGTGCAAGGGGTCAGGGGGGTTGGATTGCGCAGGAGTCAAGTGCACCAGGGGCCAACTGCGCAGGAGTGAGCTGCGCAGGGGTCAGATTGCGCAGAGGATGAACTGCGCAGCAATAGGTTGCGCAGAGGATGGATTGCGCAGCAATGGGTTGCGCCAGCACTGGACTGCGCCAGCACTGGATTGCGCAGCAATAGATTGCGCCAGCACTAAAGAGCACTGGACTGGCTAGATGGACTGCGCTAGCGCTAAAGAGCACTGGACAGGCTGGATTGCGCCCGGGACAGAAGATCATCTTCCCCAAAGCTGAGAGCAATGGCCATGGAATTTCGAAATTCCAAAAGACCATAACTAGGTCAAATCTCAATGAAAATCTACTTTGCAAAGGTCTAAGTTGTGTAAAATTAAATTCTCTTCCACATGGAACAATCAAAACATGAAAATGAACAAGTTTTATAGATCAAAACCACCATTTTTCGAAAATACTTCAATCCTAGATCTACAAAATTCTAAGCTCCAAATAGAGAAAACTCAAGTTCTAATGTTACTTAGAATGAACTAATAAAGCTATTAGACAAATAAAATGTAGCCCTTAAGTGATAGCAAGATGCAACTTGCCTAGAGCTTGGGTGTAGGTGGAGAGGAGGAAGAAGAAGAAAATAAAAATGAGGAGAGAGAGAGGAAGTATGATATTTATGGGAGGGGGTGGTTCACCATGTCAAACCAAAATAAACCGAACCAAGCCAAGCCAAGTCATGTTGAACCAAGTCAAGGCCAATAACTCTCCCTAGCAATTTAAACCAAATGAATCATAAAATAAACCCAAGCTTCAATAATCCAAAATAATAAACCAATGAACCATTAAAAACCAATTGAACTATCAATGCCAATAAAATCAAGCCAATGCAAAATAAGCCAAGATAACTAATCACGAAAAATTAAATATGGGTCCAAAACACGTATACGTACACTAAATACGTATCACGAATTTGGGACATTACACTTTTCCTAGACCTCCCGGACGTCTCTTCTCCAAGTATTTGAACCAGCATTTTTATGAGTTGTATCGTATTATCTTTTCATCTATATTGCCTAAAACGGGATCCACTGACGAGATTATGTACTTAGAGATGTCAGCTCTTTACCATATTCACTTTGCTATTCCTTTCAATCTCCCAAAGACTATGATCTCAGCTATGATAAATTATTACAAGAAAAGGCGCAACCTACTATATGCTATGTACCTACTGATTATCTTTCGTAGGTTTGATATTCCTTTGGACTCCTTCCCCTTTGATGACATACCCTCTGTAGAAGCTCAAAAATTCTAAACATAGTGCGCCACGCCATTTATAGATAGCACATGGTGCTATCTATTAAATGGTGCCCAACATCGAATAGCGCCATCCATCAGATAGCGCAAGGACATGCAATAAATCTTCCCCAAGAAGACAAAACTTTATGTTATATCAATCATGATGACTGACAATACGACAATCGAGAAGATCCTCTTCTCGAGTTCTACACGTGCCGCTCATGGAGAATTTTTGTCAGATACTCGGCACTAACGCTGAATCACGCAGATCAAACATAAATTCAAATAGCACCATGCAGTAAAATGCCACCACGTAGCAATCTTTCTCGAGAAGCCAAATCTCACATCTTTTTAGAAAGATTTGTCATGATGATAACTGTTAGTCACTTTCTCAGCGCCATTCACCAAATAGCGCGAAGTGATAAATTCTACATAAACTCAATACATAGCGCAAATTTCAATTTGGCATAAATCAACAGAGCGCACCATTCATCAAACTAGTGCCAATTAATCATCATCCGGAAGCAGTTAAAGATGACTTGGCACTCATGCCACTAATCTCGAAGAACGTGCACATGAAACTGCCCATGACCAAGTGCTTTTCTCTCACAGAAAGCTACGCGTCCCATGCAGCTAAGTTAACCGTTCGCGCTAATGGATGAAATAACATCTGGCACACAAAGCAGTGTACAGCAGTGTATCTTTGCATTGCGCTCCAATCATTGTAACTGTCTAGCAGTTATCTTAAACTCTATAAATAGAGTTCCAAAAGCACTTCTTAGGGATCGACACTTATCATCGACTCCTGGCAAGAATTCTCGACAATTCTCTATCGCTTCGCAGCAAGTTCAAGAGCTTTTCTTCTCCAACATCGCATCGTCCAAGGGATAAATGATCGTCTTCTGATCAGATTCCTATAGTTGTACTTCTCCAGAATCAAAATTATACATTGTAATTTTTTTTCTAAGGTCAAACAAAATGGCAACTCTGCTGGAAACGACTTTCTCCTCTGACAAGAAAGTGGCAACTCAATACGATGTTGCATCGATCGGCGTGACGTAGGGGACTTTGGTCATAGAATTTGACCAAATGGCTTATGAAGAAATGATTGGCACCGAGGGTGCCAAGCGTGCCACTGCTGCTGCCAAGAATAGAAAGGTGCGCACCATCTAGACTCCAAAGTCTACATCCACGACAATCGCTGCTGCTGATGCTCAAAACAAAGAAAAGTGCCCAATGGCCATTCCCTACTCTTTTCCAGTCCTCAACTTGGTGGAAAACACACTCGATTGCGCCTCTGTGCCAATCAGTCCTCAAATACTTCTAGACAGAAACTCCACATTTTTTGGCAAAGAAAATCAAAACGAGGCCAAGAACGTAAGTCATGTTCAAGGTGTAACTTCTTGTCCATAGGCGCAATGCCAAACGTGCCGTGCCAATGCACGTAGAGCAACAAGGAATTCTGCCTACTCTGTGCCAAACTGCTTCGCGCCAATCAGGTCTACGCCATGATCTTCTCAACTTGCGCATATCAAGGACTGAAAGAGGAAAACTGAAAGTGTCACAGACTGACAATCAAATGATGCCAGACACTGATATGTGCGCTTATCTCAATAGGCACCGAACAGAGCTCCCAAACCAGGCTATATGGCTAGCCAAGAGACTTTGATGCAATCTGCACCAACCACCAGTTCGTATACAATAAAAGTTTCCAAGAATAAGAATCCGCTCACTTACGCCAATGAACTCAGTACTTCCCTGTACATGCAGGGAACACAAAAGTTTAAGAATAAAAATCATATTCCTAATGTAATCAGGTAGAGTCTGCCTTTTTCTTCTTCTCCTTCTAATGTAACTGATCTCTAAGGGTTTATCTTACAAAAATGGAAGATCAAAGACTCACCTCGTGCAACAGTGATTGCACATAACGAATGTCGTTGTCATTCACATAAGGTAGTAATTAAATGTAGCTGTAAGTCAGCAAAACGGTCTGTGCTTAACCGCTTGAATTATCCTTATTCTCCTAGTGTGATCTTGATAGATGAAAAAGAGTTGATGTTTGCTTCCGTCGATAAGACGTGTCGTATTACTGGGGGGGAAGATGCCCGAGGCGTAACTCATCACGACCTCCGAATCGGCAATTCCGTGATCAAATCCTTGACTCTTCTGAAGGAGTCTATCAACACACATGATCGAGAAGCTGAGATCTCCTCGGTCAGAGGAATCTTCCTGAGTCCAACCCCGGGGGTAGCAGCTTGTAACCACTAGTTTTCCAAATAAGGGTATTTTTGTTAATTCATAATTAGTGTATTTTTCCTTTTATATGATGGTTGTATTTATTAGTAGGCTAGCTTATTCATTAGTCATGGTGGATCCCATTTAATGTGACTTGACCAATTAGTTGATTAATTAGACTCTAGTCATGACCAAGTTGAGTACAAGCCTTAATTAGATCCAAACCACTTAGCCCACTTAAGGACCTAATTAATACTAAGTGTCATGATGAGTTTAGGGCTTAGCAAGGCCCTATATAAACCCCCATAAGCCTTCAATGGCAGCCACCACAAAACCTAGGGTTTCTATCTTTTCTCCATTTGATCATCTTCCAAATTTTTTCCTCCTTCTTCCCTTTGTTTTGCAAAATCTTGGGGGAGCTCAAGAAGGATTGGTGGAGGCTCTAGCAAGGTTTTGGGAGCTCCTTCTTCAACCATCTTGCCTAAATTCATGGAGCTTGGTGTAGGCTTCCTTCTACATAGGTATAACCCTCTAAACTTCCATTTCCATGGTTAAAATTTATACATTCATGTAGGAGACCCTACCCATGACTAATAGGAAGTAGATTGAGGTCCAAATGAGTCCTATAGTGATAGTTCCATAGAGTTTTGTGTCCATTTGAGGAACATTGTGAATTTTGACCCTAATATGTTTGTTAAAATGTCTAAGTGACCATTTTATCCTGTTTTCTTTTCAATTTAAGTCTATGTACAGTTGTCTTGTTCAAATTGATAGGTATATTGATCTCTAAATGATGTCATTTAGAGTTAGGTTGTGGGGATCTATATGAAGGTATCATTGTTAGGCATGTTGTTCACAGATTTTGAGTAGGGGATTGATGTAATATTTGTATCTATGTATCAACTAGTGTATGTGAATGTGATCATGATATCTGTATAGACATGGCTATGTAGGTAGATGGGGGGACTAGAGTCCCTGCCTGCACTGAACATAGAAGAAGAAGGGGCCTGTGTGGCCTGTGTGCCACATTGGTCAATGGAAGTGTAGACATGACTGATTTCAATAGTCATTTCCTGTACAAGTTAGGATACATGTATCATAGAGAGGGGAGGTTAAACTAAATGGTGTCAATCTCAATTAAGGGCCTCGATACTTGGTGTGTGCCGCATTAGAGGTACACATAGGTTGGTATATCAGTCTTTAAGTAAGGGCTCGGGCAAGAGCAGTAGAGAATAAGCAGGGGTGTTGGCTAGTGCACCCTTTGTTTGACTGTATGCAGGGAGTTTCTCCTCTCTGTACACTAGAAGGCAGGTCAGGAAGTGTTCTTTTTGCCACTGTTTTGGGGGTCCAAATTATAGTGTCAATAACTTGTATGGGTAGTATCGACGGTTAGGACAATAGGGACAACCATGGGCTTGCTAATGAAGACAGTGAATAAGGGAAAATTGGATAAAATTGACGTATTAGATAAGTGAGGGAAGTTGAGAGCACACTACACTAAAACATACGATTTATAAAAGTTTTTTTTTATAATTAGTAACGGTTATTACCGTGACAAAATAGTCATGGTTATAATCGTTACATGAGCTAAAAAAACGTTACTAAAAGTCAGATTATGTATATTATTATATTTTTTTATTATGGTCACAGTAAAAACCGTGATAACAGATTTTTTTTTATCAAATGTGTGTTACATGCGATATGAAATAAGTGCGAAAATCCATTCCCTCCCTCACTTTTCCCGATCCCCTGCTTTCCCTCTAAATTTTTTACCTTCCCTCATATTTCTCCCACCCGACCAAACGATCGGGTACTTCTTCACCCTCTCTCGACTAGAGGAATCCTCTCTCTTGACCTCCATAGATACTTCCTCTTTTTTCTTCTTCTTTTCCTCTCTATCGACAAAGGGATTTTTTATTTTGTTTGATTTTGGTTTGAATAGGGGAATCCTCAATTTTAGTTTGGTCAGGGGAATCCTCCATCACCGTTGGCCATCAGGTACTTCCCTCTTATTTTAGGGTTTTTTATCTTTTCTTTCTATTTCTTTTTTTAGGTCTAAAGAAGGCTTTGAGGCTTTGTTGATATTAGGGCTTTCAATTTGTTAAACATGAACTGTGGTTAAACACTAAAGCTTTTTTTGATTAGGGCCATAAGGTACTTCCCTCTAAATTTTAGGGATTTTGCATGTCAATTTTCTTCTAATGTTAACCGAATTTATGATTGCAATTGTCATTGTATATTCTGAATTCCTCAACTTTTTCTTGATATTTATAAGCATTTATTTGATTAACCAATCATACTATAAGTTACATTAGCTAGGAAGATCTATGAAATAAAAAATGATAATAATTATATGTAGTCTGAAATAGCTCAGTGTTCAATTACCAAAGGTTGAAAACGAAGGACCAAACTAGCTCGGTCATTGATGGTAATGCATTTCAATGGCATACATATAATCACAAGAGTTCTTAATCTAAAAGCCTTGTTCTATCTCAGATTTTCTTCATAGTCATCTATTTTTAGCCCATTCTAGTTCTGTGTGCCAACACACTCTTACTAGCAACATGTTCACATCTTAGCCATACCAAAATAAGAAAAGTTGCACAATTTGTAAGTGCTTAGCTTTCTTGCATTCTTGTTGTTGTCTAATGTTACCTATGCCTAGCTTAGTGCTCTATTGTTCTTTAGTGGTTGACTAAATTAAGAAGAGTGCTCATTGTAGTGTATGTTGTCCTAGTGTACTTTGTTCTCAGTTGTGGGGCTATAAAGCTTTTGCTGCTTCAACACCATTTGCTCTTATATTAGTACATTCATCCATTTTCAAACTAAAGAACAATAATTGTATGTGTAAAGTCTTGGTTTTCACTGTAAGCAGTACCTGCATCAGAAAAAATGTGATCAACAAGTCAAGCACTTCAAAAGCATAATGATGTTACATCTTCACTACATCTTTGTTGCATACAGGCAACTTGGCTAAGTATATAAATATGAACGAAATGGAAACATTGTATCACTAGAATTTAGATGTTAATAACTAATCCTCGAAGTTGATATATTCCTCTTCTGAACAACTAGTTGTTCAACGTCTTGTTCCTGAGTTTTACCAGTAAGATCATTTATGTCCTTGATTTTCAGTTGTATGAATAAAATAGTTCTCAAAATGGTATAAAATTTTACTAATATTCGTCATCTTTGTTTGTTAGGTTTGTTGTTTGAGGGCCACAAATAAGGCTACTGGAAATGTGCTTCCATGCGCATGGGAGAAATACGCAAGTACAAGAAATTTTTAGTCTCTACATATCAATGTCATGTGCAATATATCAATACGTAAGTACAAGAAATTGGTTAATTCTACTTTTATTAGGTTTTCTGATTGTTATCTAATACTTTTCATGTATCTGAAAAATTACTTAAACACATATTGTATTAATCATTATATAACTTTTGTTGTCTTCAATTTATATTGGCCGTGTATAAATCATTGTTTCCCCAATAAACAAGTCTTTGTTCATGAAATTCTTCCCCGTTTCAAAAATGATGAAACTAATTACTAATTATATTCGTCTGACTTCTCATATAATTAGCCATTGAATGAAAACATGATTATCGTGCTTGTAACTCATTGCATTCTTTTTCTTTTTTGAATAGGTAATTTGTTTGTGACTATGCTCCACATGGGGATCCAACTCTTCCTTTAGTTAATTTGCATTCTTAATAGTTGGAAGTCTGATGTCGTCTTGGTTCCAAACATTAATCAAGTCACTGCATTATTTATCTTTTTGAATAGGTAATTTGTTTGTGACCATGCTCCACATAGGGATCCAAATCTCCCCATAGATAAAATGATGGATTATTTATCATGCCTTATATTGCTATTTGATGACTTTTCATTCGAACATATATTCTGATATGGTGTCAATTGTCAAGGTCAGTGTTTGGTATGTTGTTCTACGATTTTGCATAGTAGGTACTACCTGTAATTGTATTTGATATGTTATTCTACGAAATTTTCTTAGTCCAAATGATGTGACTCGTGTTGATACTGACCATCTTTAGTTAATAGGAAATTGGAGAAACAAACTGGATTCCTTCCTTTATTGATAGAAGAGTCTTGCCAGCAAGTAGATCAATTAATGAGATAATTAGTTTAATGTTCCCTCTTTCTAGATATTTTGGTGGGTACTGCATTGTCTAAATCTAGATCCTCAATTTTGTCCAGCTTCTTGTTTCATCATTGGCTAGAACTCCAAAAACATCTTATACTGTAGAACAGTTCCTTGGCAAGAACACAGAGTACTTTCATATCAAAATCACTATACAGTTTGAGTCACAAGTATGCTGACAAAAAAACCTCTCTGGTTATGCGTGGTGAGAAGGAAGGAGGATCGATATATTCTCTGGTTGACTCTGTATGTGGAAAAATGGACGCCTGCTGCTTTGAAGCTACATAGATCACTTTTAGTAAAAAACCTTTGTCATAAGATATGCCATACAAGATAACTGGAGCCAACTTTGAATGAATGTTTTCCTTATTGCAATGAACTGATAGTAGTGCTTGTAGTGACCCAAGCCTTCATATTGTATAAACTGCAACTTACAATGTTTGTATGCTTTAGCTTCTCTTGAATGATAGATGGTAAATGACTCAGGCCTTTATATTGTTTTCTTCTAGCATGGATACTTACAATATTTGTATAAACTGCAACTTACAATATTTGTATGCTTTAGCTTCTCTTGAATGATAGATGGTAAATGACTTAGGCCTTCATATTATTTGAATTATTTTGTTCACATATTTCGTGTGTCTTTGTTTGAGCAGGTTTTTAGCCAATAATAATTCAAGATGAATGAAGGTTTTTAGCGAACAATAATTCAAGATGAATGACAAGAGACAGGTCGAGGTTCATTACATAGACAATGGGTTTCCTTATACTGTGATACAAAGCTTTATGGATCTGTTTGAAGGCCTTTCATATGCTCAGGCTAATATTGCACTGGTAAAGTTTTGCAGGATCAGGTATGTACAGGTTTTTCCCTTAGCATGATACTACACGATATGGGACTTGGACAAAGAGGCAGATAAGAGCCAGCACGTCAGCAGCAAATAAACGTTTGTGTGCCATGCAGATATGTGCACGTGCCGGCCCTACACACAAAACTGCCTGAGTTACACAACTAGGTTTATGATGGGAGCTATGATTACTATGTTTTTTGTCTTTAACAACTTATTAGTGTGTTTGTAGTTTCTCATTTATTTTTCTTAGGATTGTTTGTTTTGAAAAGTTAAACGTTTACTTATAAAAATCTATGGCTCAGCTTGGACACCTCGAGATCATGTTGGACTTTCTTTTTATATATCATCATCATCCAAGCCTTCTCCCATCAAAATGGGGTTGGCTATGGAGCATAAGAAAGCTCCATACAAGATTTGACAAAGTTCTACGACCGACTTTATTTTTATATAGCTAAAGTACAATACAACAATTGAATTGATCATTCTATTGGTATAATATTTTTTGGGGTGAATAACCTATTCAGATGTTTTTTTTTATTTTTTCCTACGGTTTTTCTCCTTCAGTCTTGTTACTTACTTTTTTATGGAAATTTTACCAATCCGGATTAAAAGCCTCTCCTTGATCTCAAGCATGTTGTATTCTTCCCTGTTTGTTTCTTCTAATTATTTGTCTTTGACCTAATATATCAAGGAAACCTACTCTTTTAACAAATAACCAAAATCTTAGTGAACTTGAAGAATAGTTCTTTTCCAACCATAATGGTGATGTCTTTTGTGACTTCCCTTTTTTTCTCATCTCATAGCCAAATCTAGAAGACTGAGTCAGGAACCTATATAGCTTAGAGTATTAGTATCTTACAACTTGATTTTGCAATAAGGGTGACTTAAATAATTTGAACTAGGAAGTTCAGTTTTGATACGCTGATACTTACTTATTAGATCGGCCGATGTGCTATGGATAGCCTTCTAAATTTAATATGCCTTTTCGAAATGGTTTAACAATTACAGTCGGATAACCATGGGTTTTACATGTTGGGGAAGTTAAAAATCTTGGAGTCATAAATTTCCTCTCTTTTAGCTTCAAGAATGTATAATAGTTGCAATTCTTTTTGTCAAGGGTATGCTTGAAGAATGCCAATGATATGGACATTGAGTTAATGGTTTCGTGTAAAAACAAAAAGTAACGAGTGTAAGGTGCTTTTGTGCTGGGTTTTTTTAAGATTACGTGATGCCATACCCAGGTTTCTATTGTTTAAATAGGTGAAATACAGTTTTGAGAAATTAAGTATAATGAAGGTTTTGTGATTGTTCTTTTTATGCTTATGCCATTCTTTCTTTTTTCTTTTGTTTCTCTCCTTTATAGTTATGTTTTTGTTAAGCTGATTTCACTAGAACATAAAAGCCCAGCATCTCATGTCTGTTAAATGAAATTTGACTTATTTGATTGTATATCCATTATATTATTTGGAATTTCATGTTATATGGTCTTTCGAGTATATTTGGATGATACATGTGGGCTATGAATCACAAACACCAAGAATGTTGCCATTTTGTGTCGGCCATGTATCGGGGACACCTTCAGACACTCCAACATACACTAGGACACACCAAAATAGGTGCCGTGTCCATGTCCTTACCGTGTCATATTCATGTCTAAAATGGTTTATTCTGATGGAAAACTTAGTAATAAAGATAATGGCCTGGACGATACAAATGTGTTACCAGACTTTCTCCCTTTATTTACTGTAGCTCCATTTGTTTTGCATAGGGTTTGTCATTCATGTGCACTGTTGAACTTTGAATTTACTATTTAATGTTAAGATCTCCTGACACTAGGAAGAACAGAACTCCAAAAATGTGGGCCGTGTCTTGTCAGACACGTATTGGACATAATCCAGGCACTCTGAAATACAGTAGGATAGCTAAAAGTAGGTTACATGTCCTTACCATGTCGTGTCGCATTTGTGTGCGTGCAACATAGTTCTCACATTACTTAGGTCCATATGGCTTTGTCGTTTGCTGAATGAAACAAGCAATTTCACATTGGATTATTATCTTTTGAATTATGTTGATATTAAGACTTGTAGCAATGATGAAAAGTCAGGAGTAGACAGTGCCGTCTACTTTTTTTAGATAAAATTGCCCCCATCTATTTTTGGAAATGTATCTGTCGTTCCTTTTTCTCATGGAAGTTTTAGGTTTTTGCACTTGAAAGGCTACTATCTGAAAAAATATTCTCATTGTGTGGAAGTGGACATGATTTTTCTGTGTGCACAAGGAAAAGGTTGTTTGATATCAGATAAGAAGTGATAAATATTAGTATCTATTTGTACTGTTAGAAATATTCGGAATAGTTTGTCTATTTGACTAGTATTTTTATGAGATTGTTGTCTGGTTGGTTTGATTACGCCTTTAGGCTCTTGGGATTACATGTTCTTATTGTTCTTAGTTTTTTTCTAAAGATCATAAATAATATTGATCTATGAGTACAGGAACTAATCTATTTCTTCTTTATGGGTCTACAGCATATTGTGTTGTTGCAGTGGATCTGCTGGGAGACAAGTTCCCATTGCATTTCTGGAGAGGGTCAAGGAAGATTTCAACAAAAGATATGATGGAGGGAAAGCTGCAACTGCTCGGGCCAACAGCCTTAACCGCGAATTTGGGTTAATATTTCCCCCCTGATGAATTATCTCGGAGATCTGGATATTCCCAAGAGATGGTCAGTTGTCAAGCAAATTAGACAAGAAGATAGGTCTTGGTGAAGCTGGATGACTTATGGCTGCTACTTTTTTCCAATTATCATAGGGAACTGTCAACAATGAAACTCTTGGTTACTTCATTGACAGAGTGTACGTACCTTTTCATGACACGTTGGAATCAACAAGGATAGGTTGCAATAAGATATGTTTGAGAAAATTGTATAATTATTGTAAAGTCTATTCTCAAAATGATTCAAGAGATATTGAATTTAAGTCTTGTTGTAAATGAATGAGATAATTGTATAATTATTGTAAATTCTATTCTTTAAATGATTCAAGTGGTATTGTACTTAAGTCTTACTGTAAATGATTTTTGTTCGCCAACTTTATGTATTACTTTTATACAAGTTGACTTTATATATAAATATTATATATATATAGAAAAAAAGAATATATATATATATATATATATATATATATATATATATATATATATATATATATATATAGAAAAAAAGAATATATATATATATATATATATATATATATATATATATATATATATATATATATATATATATATATATATATATTCAGAAAAACGATAATGTAACGATTATAACTGTTAAAAAATGGAAAATAAGTAACATAAAAGAACTTTTTTGTAATAGTTATAACTGTCACAAGTTAAATTGTCTCAATTATTATCGTTATGTAGGTAAATTTTGTCACGAATAGTACCATGACAAAATTTGTTTTCATAACGGTTATTACCGTGACAAAAATCGTTACCAAATTTATTTTTGTAACGGTTATTACCGTGACGGAAACTGTTACAAAAATTTGTCACGACCAATTCATCACGGTTATTACCGTGACAAAAATTATTTGTCACGGTAATAACCGTTGGTAATTGCCTGTTTTGGTGTAGTGGCATATGGATGTACCATGATGAACATGTGAGGAGGCTCGAGTACAGGACTTCCTAGGAGAAGAGAGGGAGCAGTAGCAACAGGTTAGGAGGAATTCGATTCTTGGTTAACCATGAAACATGGGTTGGGGTTTGACTCATGGAGCATGGAGGAAGTTCAATCGAATAGGATATTTAGGAACATCAGCAGCAGCATGCTTAGGCAGCAGGGTATTTGTCTTATGGGTTTTATCTAACAGATGTTTGGGGGTGTCGAAGAGCATTAGCATCTGCTGTAGGCAGCAGGTGATGAACCCCCTGGCTTGGTATGTCATTTTGGGCACACAAGGATACCTGGTATTTATATATGCTTATGTAGTAACTTACAGATATGTAGGCTCTTTTAAAGTCAGTGTTATATATATATATATATATATATATATATATATATATATATATATATATATATATTTTTTTTTTTTTTTTTTTTTTTTTTTTTTTTTTTTTTTTTTATATATATATATATATATATATATATAGTTAAGTGTATGTATGTGTGAGGGTTTTGAGATATAAAGTTAGGATATAGCCTGGGTAATCTATTGAGTTTAGAAAGAGGGCATGAGGATTTGGAGTGTCAGAGAATGACTAATACATTATATCAGTCATTCGACTGGAATGGATTGGGGGCTATGAGGGATCACCTAGCAGCAATAGGAGAGATAGGAAATTTGTTTAGGGTACAGGTTTCAGAGGCTGATACCCTCTATTAACCTATTGCTAGCACTTGTCCCATATGTTGATGGATGCTTGGATGAATCCTTCTTTTTATGTTCATCTCTGAATGGTCATCTTTTGCATAACTACCATTTCTTCATATTATAACCCTTTATTTGATAATGTGATGTTTTTTTGGCATTCCTTCTTGAATGTTTATTTAGGACATGCTTCATGGTTTATCTTAGGACTCTCTTTATGTTATCAGCAACTTGGTCATCCTTGTATCTCATCCTATCCGATGGAAGGACTGATTTGAGTAGGTGAGTTCGTGGGTGATGTGTTATGTGTTATGTAGGGGTAATGGATAAGAATGAGGGATGTTTGAGTTCACTTCAGATGTGTACTGGGAACATCCATTGAGTGAATACATGTATATTGTTAGATATAATAGGGAGGGGAATGCACTTTAGATAGGACAACAATGGACCATTGAAAGGGTCTTTCGGAGTTAACAGTTAGACTAAATTTTGTGGTCAGTCATGTATTGACCTTAGTGATCAGTCATGAACTAATCTTTTAGTCTGTTGACTGAGCTGTTGAAGTACCAGCCTATGCAAGAAATGGCAAGAAACATGGGGCTTGGCCTATGTTTGGAATGGTGATTGAGTATAGGCCCAGGCATGGTCTATGATTTGAGGTTTCAGTACTTGTCTATAGGTATAGGATATATGGCATGGGTAGGATGTTATGACCACATGTCATAGTTGGCATTGTGCCCATGGGAGAAGTATTGTACATATAATATTAAGAAGTTGTAATATAAACAATTGGTTTTACCTATAGGGGAGGGTCAATTAGATGAATGAATAGGTAGGTGTGAAATTAGGTAAATAGAATGAGATTACCTAGATATTATATGATAGGGTATCGGTATTACCCCCATGCTCATACAATATAAATAGGAATTTGATCATCTATGAGTGTAGGTAATATACAAGTAATAGGATATACATATAGATATCTATACTAGTATATGGGTGTTTAGGATTGGTCCAAGCCTAGGTATGACCATGTTAGCAAGGCAAATATTGAGTTAGGGGATGTATCCCTACTCTAGGTAAAACATAGACTAGAGTATTTATAGAAAGGTATCCATAGAGATTGGTAAAAGTCAACATTAAGTCAAATTAACCTAATTGACCTAGAACTGGCCTAGAGACCTGAATGGACCTAGTATAGCATGTTTATACATTCAAAAGACAAATTGACATTTATATTCCACATTTAGGTCTTCGAGGCACCGTATCGGACACTGTTGATTTTCTACACCAGTTTACATGTGAGTACATTCTCTGATAATTTTCTATTTATGGTATTTACTATGTTTCTTTACTTAGTGTAGATGCACTTGTTTCTTGACACATTGGT
Source organism: Iris pallida (assembly GCA_029216955.1). Lineage (NCBI taxonomy): Eukaryota > Viridiplantae > Streptophyta > Magnoliopsida > Asparagales > Iridaceae > Iris > Iris pallida. Next base: position 7,708,601 of record JANAVB010031215.1, on the reverse strand, counting down.
CACACTGATTGGAATTTACGGATCCCGTCATGAGATGTTATTCCTTGTTTACCTTGGTATATCTTATACAAACCTCCTTGTTGTCCTTGCACATTATATGGACACTGATTCCTGCGAAGGCTAGCTACCTTCTCAGAGAATTTCGTGTCATAACGTGTCATGATTGGATCCACTCTACCAGTCGGGGGAGGGAGAATATTAGTCTAGACATGTGACCAATTTCTACCTTGTTCATTATAGATCTTGTGAAGTGCTAATGATACACTCCATGTATGATTAAATAAGCCAGTAGACCTTGCTCAAGTTCCCAAGCTGGCCACATGTCGAAGCTAATATTTACTCACATAGATAGATGATTTCTTGACTCTATATATGATATGATCTGTTTCTCTTGCTCTTGATCTAGTTTACTGCTTTACCCTTGCTATGCTACTTTTATGTACCTTCTATTTGCACTTGTATATTCTCTCTATTTACTATTTCATAGCACTTGTTATTTATTGGGAACTGTTGTTGGAGATGTGCTCGTTCCATCCTGACTGAATATATTTTTCAGACGACGGCGAGGATGAGTGCCCCACCTTCTATGGTCCTCATGACGTAGTGGGCATAGACAGAGAGACCCTAGTCCAGCAAGGGTTAGTTCCAGCCGAGGAGGCTCTAGTGGTAGCTCAGCTAGATTAGATTTGTACTGGACCTTGTCTCCAGATGATACTTTGGCATGTTATTATTTTGGAGTTTGTATTTGGGATTGTTGACTCTGAGACTCTGGACTTGTATTATTTCTGTGTTGCATTTTCTGGATATTTTCATATCTTTTTGTCCTTATCTTTCAGTATCATTTATCCTTCTTAGAATATTGTGATTGAGTATCTTATATTGTCATTACTTGTTCTTATATTGTCATTACTTGTCCTCCGTTTGGAGTTGACCATCTCAACAGGTTTTGATATTATAATTGTTGCTAGATAGTAGACCTAGACAGCGTTCTACGCCGATCTATGGCATAGGCTGGGCGCTGTCATACACTCGTACCCTTACTCTGGGTGCGGGTCGTGACACATTTTTAGTGGTGGCCCATGCAGGTCAGAAGTCGTAAATAGTGCAATATCGTAGTGGAGCTCGACTTAGAGTGCTGCTACGAGCCTGCTATAGGTTTAGAGGATATAGGCTATAGGCTAAGGATACTCAATCACAATTAAGAAACTTCTAATTTGCTTCTATACAACTGTCATTTCTTGATGCTGAATATTTGCACTGTAACTGTCCTCATTTGATATAATCTATCTTGTGCCATATTGACTTCTTTCTTTCGATCTGTTTTCAAGATGGTGATGACTCGATCTCAGCGTTTGGGGTCTGCATATACTGAGAGGTCTGCTACTTCCCGCGGGCCTGATCCCGTTGTGTTTACTGTAGTCGGAGTATCGACAGCCTCTTTCGGGGGTGGTCCTCTGCCAGTTACGAGGATCGTTTTCGAGGTTGCTGCAGTTGCTCCTACCACAGTACCGGGGGCTACGACAAGACCTGCCATTGGTATTCTTCCTTCTCCTACACAGCGGACTCCTCCGTCTGTTGCTGAGGATCTGCCTCCTCCACCTCTTGTACCTACCGATATGAAAAAAATGTTCGCCTTCTTTCCAGAGATGCTTGAGGCCCAGTAAGCCCAATCTGAGGCTCAGTAGAGGCAGCCGGACGTGATGTGTCAGGGTATGGAGGATGCCCACCATCTCGCTCTAGCTGTAGTGGAGCGAGGAGCTCCAACGTAGGGTGCGCAGTCGAGGCCGGGCAACATCTAAGACTTCAAAAAGTTAGGGCCTCGGGACTTTAATGGAACCGAGGGCGTTGTCTATGCAGATGACTGGCTCGAGGATATCGAGCGTCTTCTGAGGGCTTCCCGTCTCGCAGATGACCTGAAGGTCGAGGCGGTTAGCCTATAGCTGTTAGACATCGTCCGTACTTGGTTCAGGAACGAGCTGGCTCTAGTAGGAGAGGGCCACACCTGGGCAGAGTTCAAGGACTTATTTCAGAAGAAGTTCTTTGGATAAGATAGACCTAGCCAGGCAGTTCCAAAATCTCCAGCAGGAAGGCATGTCTGTAGAGGAGTACGCTGCAGAATACGATAGGGTGAGCCGCTATGTAGCGTACATGGTACGGGACCCAGAAATCAGGGCGAGCCGCTTAAGAGAGGGTTTGATTTGGGATGTGAAGATCCTTATTCCTTCTTTTTATGAGACGTATGCAGAGATCCTTGCGGAGACATGCAAGGTAGAGCGGAAGTTGGGCCTGAAGCCCAAGAGAGATCATGAATTCCTTCCAAGGGCTACTAGTAGCACAGGGCCTGCTAAACGTCCCTAGCTTCAGCACCATTCCTTTCAGTCGCTGCAACAGCAGATTCAGGCTCCGGCTAGGGTACTAGTTCAGCAGGTGCCCCAGCAGCAGCAGAGACCGACGCAGCAGGCTCCTCTTTGCCACTACTGCAAGAAGTTCGGTCACATCTGAAAGGTTTGCAGGAGGTGGTTGGGAGCGCGCCTATATTGTGGCACTGAGGGACACCAGTTGAGAGATTGTCCTTCGAACCCTCGTCATGCAGCTCAAGGAGCACAGGCTAGGCCACCTGTGGTGACGCATCATGCCCCACACCAGCAGCGGGATATACCCTGTCAGGGAAGGGCTTTTGCGATAGCGGTCGAGGAGACCAACACCGCTGGTAATGGGCTAGGAGGTTAGGTCATGTTCTTTCCTTCTTCCTGTTTCATTCCATCCATTGATTGTTTGATTAATTTCGTAGTTGTCACGATCCGCACCCAGTGTAGGGGCACGAGAAGTGGGTACGTCCAGCCTAAGCCGCAGTGTCGGCAGTAGAACATTGTCCTAGGTTACATACATCTAACACAGTATAAATATAACTGTACAAGATATACTCTTCAATCGGAGAACAATACAAAAGGTACATCTCAATCACAATTCTAAGGTAGAAATAGCACGATATGATAGATATGATATCTCGAAAGAGAACATACAAACATAAGGAAATAAGTCTAAGTGTCTAAACGACACAATCATCACAACATCCAAAATATAATACAACTCAAATGTCAAATACAAGACATAAAGAAATAAGATAAATCCTAGCTATCTAGCCTAGGCAATGGGTATGATGTCCTCAGCTAGAATTAGATCATCCTGTGGGTCCAGTTCACAAGTGTCATCTAGGCCTGCTCCATAATAAGTAGGGCAGAACTCCTCGGTGTCATCTGTAATATTTTTAATAGGTCCAGTCATGACAGGAACGAGCACATAACTCTCACGCAGTTCATATCAAGAAAGGAAATATAAAACAAGCAATAGAATAGTATACATGAAGTGCTGTAAGAGATGTACATGAGTAGTAAGAGAGATATCTGGAAAACAATATATATATATATATATATATATATATATATATATATATATATATATATATATATATATATAAAGTAAGAACTGTAAGTGACTATAAGTGATTTAGAGCACAAGATGGTTATGTAGTCGGCTTGATGTTGTACACGACTAAGTTACAGAGTTTGTACATGAGTAAACTAAGGAATAATCACATAAGCATTGCTACTCTCCCATCCCCAATCAATACACAAGGATCCATTCAAGTTATGTTACATACACAATGATTAGTTTGCACAAGAAGATCATGTGAGCACACGAGAATACATGAGAGCACACGATTTGTACACGAATAATATGAATGGAAGGAGTACACGATGCACATGATAAAGTACACGAGCATAAAATACCCGATAACATAGCATGAAAAGATCCATATAGTACTAATCCGTGATAACAAATGTCAGCATCAAGTAAAGTACTCTTGAGCAACGATATAGATCATGACAAGTATGAAATGATCAGAGAATATACTCGCCTAGTATCCTGAGCGACCGATGAGAACAGATGTCCGAACCGGAATAACTGAGTCATATTTAGCAACACAGGTTACAATGTATCCAAGATATTATAAATGAAGTTTACAATGCAATCTACATGATACTAGGTCATTCTAGGTCAAAGTCAACTCTTGGTCAACTCTGGTTAACTAAGAGTCAAGGGCCAACTATCTAGGGTTTGGTCAAATTCTTGTCAGCAAGCTCAATTAGGCCTATTAGGTCCATTCTAGGTCAATCTATATGGTTTCTCAACCATAGGCTAGGATACCAAGACAATAGATAGAAATCATATATTTTTTTACCAAGACAATAGATAGAAATCATATATATACTATACCATATATACAAGGGCCAACTATCTAGGGTTTGGTCAAATTCTTGTCAGCAAGCTCAATTAGGCCTATTGGGTCCCTTCTAGGTCAATCTATATGGTTTCTCAACCATAGGCTAGGATACCAAGACAATAGATAGAAATCATATATATACTATACCATATATATATATATATATATATATATATATATATGTATATATATATATATATATACCAAGACAATAGATAGAAATCATATATATACTATACCATATATACAAGGGCCAACTATCTAGGGTTTGGTCAAATTCTTGTCAGCAAGCTCAATTAGGCCTATTGGGTCCATTCTAGGTCAATCTATATGGTTTCTCAACCATAGGCTAGGATACCAAGATAATAGATAGAAATCATATATATACTATACCATATTATATATATATATATATATATATATATATATATATATATATATATATATATATATATATATAAAGGTAAGCCCTCATATAACTCAATACCCATATACTCTCATACATCCTTATCAACCCTCACATCCAATTCTCATTTAGGAACTCACAAAACCTATACTCTAAAACCAAAACTCAACTCTGAACTAACCTGATACATTATTTACTTAACTAGAACTAACCCCTAACCATAACTCTAACATCCTAATCCTTAACCCTATTTCTGAAACCAAACCTATAACTGATACAAACCAAAAGAGGGACTGAACAATAGTGGATACTAACACAGGCACCTAGCAATCTACTAAAAACTGAACACTATATCTTACTGAACCATGCATATGGCTAATACATAGCCTCTCATCTATCCCTAATTTCCAGTTCACCTGCCCTCTTCTTCTTCTCTAATACAATCAAATAACTGACACTAACATGTGCATTACTAATTTCTGAAACAAAATCCTAAACTCTGGAACCCCACACACTCACTCAAGCCTATACTAGCATATCTGATACTAACATCTCCACATTAGGATACACATCACTGAAAAACCAAACATCTCTCATTCCTAATTGAACCCTCACTCACTAGCACACATATGGACATAGGCAAATGATAATTGCCAATGGTGCAACATGGCCAAACCACTGCTGCTCTGTAACAGAGCCAAACTCGACCCCCTCTCAAATACTCATCTGATACCAACATCCAACCTTTAGGCAAATAGGAATGGGCTATCTGAATAAGTCATCACTCATTCGAGCACATGCTTGATGGCCAAGGGCCAATGCCATATCCATTGGCCAATACACAGGGCTGCCTACAGCAGACCCTTGCCTCGACACTTGGCCAATGGCCAAGTGAGTCTACAAGTGTGTGTGTCATGTGTGTGTCTACAAGGGTGTGTGTCATGTGTCCTAGGAGGTGTCCAATCGAGTGTCCAACAGTGAACAACAGCATGGTAGCAGAAACTGAACCCAAGTATCAAACATCAACATATATATATTCGTATACCTACAGTATATATGCAAAACTGGAGAATATAGGAAATGGGGTGTGTGTCGCATGTGTCAGCAAGGGGGTGTCTACTGTGTCCATGAATTCGTGTCCAAGAGTGTGTCGAACGTAGTGTATCACATGTATCAGAACTGGCAGAACACTGCCTGGTGCACACGTGTCGATGAGGATTGGACACAACGTGTCCATCAAAACATCTCGTGCTCGTGTTAGTAGGTAGCCTAGGTCTAGGGGTACGTGTTAGTGTCTCTGCATAGTGTCCTAACCATGTCGTGTCCAAGATACGAAGCCGTATTAGTGTCGAATTTCTCGTGTGTGCAGACAGTACAAAAATTGTGCGGGCTCGAGAACTTCCTCGATACTAAACCAAATCGACCCAAACTTTATGGGTGTGCTGACAGGCACAGCCCCACATATCCCCCAAATCTTGTGTCACATCGTGTCGTGTCCTAGGAGTTCTAGGGGTCGAGTAGCAGGACAGTGCAAGGGTCTCGTACTGAGTCCCGTGTCCTCTTTTGGAGACGAAAATAACACGAATCTCAAATCAAAGTTCCAGAATATTAAATCAAACATAATTGACTACAGAAATATGAAATTAGTTATGAAAAACATTAACAAAAAGTTCATTGGGACATTTCATCAAATACCTTACACTACACTTCGATACGCCTCCGATACACATATCAAATGGACACAAAATCCTACTAAACTTGGTCTGCAGGTCTATGGTGCCTAGATGCATGCATCTATAAAGAGAAAACAGAAAAACAAATGAGTTTAGGGTCATTACCTAATGCCTAGAAATGAGTCTCTTCACCAACTTGCTATGGTCCAAGAGCCTCCAATCCTTGCTAGCTAGCCTCCAATGATCTTCTCTACAGCAATGGAGTGCAATGCAAAAGACTAGGCTCAATTTGGAGGTAATTTAGAGAAAAGGGGAATTTGGGGAAGAACACAAATTAGGTTTAAAGGAGGCTATGAAAAAGAGGCAAGATGTAATAAATGTGAACCTTTACAGGGGGGAACCTCCTTGGCCGGCCACTATAGCTAGGGTTAGGGTTTAGGTGCAATGTTAGGTCATAGGCTTCTCTAACAATGAAATTTCTAAGCCTCAAGCTAAGGGCCCAAGTAGATATTAGGTTGAGCTAAAATATCTAACTTAGCTAAATATCTAGATATTTTCTAACTTAGCCATTAAGTTGTAATCCTCTAACTTAGTCTATAGGATCAAGGTTAACATCTTGATTAGGGCAAAAATAGGTCAAGGCTCAACACAAATATTAACACAATATAATTATCACAAATTCAATTAAATTCAAATAAATCACAAATGACCAAAATACCCTTAACCTTAAAAGTGGTAATTAGTCAATCTAATCACATGGTTAGTCTCTAGGCTAAGTAACTCTAAGGTTATACGACTAAAAGTGCCCAAAGTCACAACACACTAAATTAAATAGTATTAAAATAATTAAAAATTGCCATAAATTATTAACATGATTTAAATCCTATTATTTAAAAATAAATTTACAGAAGTTTAAAATTATCCTCATTTTAGAAAAGTGGTGGTTACAGTAGTACCTTTAGCTTGCATATGTGATGTTCATGCTAGATTAATAGTAAACCCCAATGGAGACTGCAATAACATGACACTGTAGAGGCTAAAACCATGCATGTTTGTTTCCATTCCATAGAATTGCATGTTGTATAACCTTAAATAGGATTTTGTAGACTTTGATTGTTGGAGGCTTGACCTAGAGAAGAGTACAACCAACTTAAATTTTGAGAACAAAATTTTTCTAAGGGGGTAGGATTGTAACCACCAGATTTCCAAATAAGGGTATTTTTATTATTTCACAATTAGTGTATATGTTTTTTCTTTT
>JANAVB010031215.1:7545979-7698479 GCA_029216955.1 Iris pallida | reverse complement strand
GGGCAAGTATAGGCAGGGATGTTGGCCAGTGCACCCTTTGTTCGACTGTATACAGGAAGTTTCTCCTTTCTGTGCACTAGAAGACGGGTCAGGAAGTGGCCTTTGTGCCTCAGTTTTGGGGGTCCAAATTATAGTGTCAAGGACTTATATGGGTAGTGTCGATGGTTAGGACAATAGGGACAGCCATGGGCTTGCTATTGAAGGCAGTGAATAAGGGAAATTTGGAGAAAATTGATATATCAGATAAGTGAGGGCAGGTGGAAGTATATGGATGTATTATGATGAACATGTGAGGAGGCTCGAGTACAGGACTTCCTAGTAGAAGAAAGGGAGCAGTAGCAACAGGTTTGGAGGAATTCGATTCTTGGTTAACCATGAACCATGGGTTAGGGTTTGACTCATGGAGCATGGCGAAAGTTCAATCGAATAGGATATTTAGGAACAGCAGCAACAGCATGCTTAGGCAGCAGGGGATTTGTCTTATGGGTTGTATCTAATAGATGTTTGGGGGTGTCGAATAGCATTAGCATCTACTGTAGGCAGAAGTTGACGAACCCCCTGGCTTCGTATGTCATTTTGGGCACACAAGGATACCTGGTATTTATATATGCTTATGTAGTAACTTACAGATATGTAGGCTCTTTTAAAGTCAGTGTTATATATATATATATATATATATATATATATATATATATATATATATATATATATATATATATATATATATATATATATATATATATATATATATATATATATAAATGTACGTATGGGTGAGGGTTTTGGGATACAAAGTTAGGATATAGCCTAGGTAATGTATTGAGTTTAGAAAGAGGGCATGAGGATTTGGAGTATCAGAGAATGACTGATACATTGTATCAGCCATTCGACTGGAATAGATGGGGGGCTATGAGGAATCACCTAGCAGCAACGGGAGAGAGAGGAAATTTGTTTAGTGTAGGGTCAGGTTTCAAAGGCTGATACCCTCTATTAACCTGCTGCTAGCACTTGTCCCATACGTTGATGGATGGCTTGATGAATCCTTCTTTTTTTGTTCATCTCTGAATGGTCATCTCTTGCATAACTACCATTTCTTCATATTATAACCCTTCATTTGATAATGTGTTGTTTTCTTTGGCATTCCTTCTTGAATGTTTATTTAGGACATGGTTCATCTTAGGACTCTCTTTATGTTATCAGTAACTTGGTCATCCTTGTATCTCATCCTATCTGATGGAAGGACTGATTTGAGTAGGTGAGTTCATGGGTGTTGTGTAGGGGTAATGGATAGGAAGGAGGGTTGTTTGAGTTCACTTTAGATGTGAACTGGGAACATCCATTGAGTGAATACATGTATACTGTTAGATATAATAGAGAGGGGAATGCACTTTAGATAGGACAACAATGGACCATGGAAAGCGTGTTTAGGAGTTAACATTTGGACTAAATTTTGTGGTTAGTCATGCACTGACCTTAGTGATCAGTCATGAACTAATCTTTTTATAGTCTGCTGATTGAACTGTTGAAGTACCAGCCTATGCAAGAAATGGCAAGAAACATGGGGCTTGGCCTATGTTTGGAATGGTGATTGAGTATAGGCCCAGGCATGGTCTGTGCTTTGTGGTATCAATACTTGTCTATAGGTATAGGATATATGGCATGGGTAGGATGTTATGACCACATGTCATAGTTGGCATTGTGCCCAAGGAGGAAGTATTGTACACATAATATTAAGAAGTTGTAATATAGACAATTGGTTTTATCTATAGGGAAGGGTCAATTAGATGAATGAATAGGTAGGTGTGAAATTAGATAAAGGGAATGAGATTACCTAGATATTATATGATAGGGTATGGGTATTACCCCCATGCTCATACAATATAAATAGAAATTTGATCAACTATGAGTATAGGTAATATACAAGTAATAGGATATACATATAGATATTATACTAGTATTTGGGTGTTTAGGATTGGTCCAAGCCTAGGTATGACCTAGTTAGCAAGGCTAAGGGCATGTATCTCTACTTTAGGTAAAACCTAGACTAGAGTATTTATAGAAAGGTATCCATAGAGATTGGTAAAGGTCAACATTAAGTCAAATTAACCTAATTGACCTAGAACTGGCCTAGAGACCTAGAATGGACCTAGTATAGCATGTTTATACATTCAAAACTCAAATTGACATTTATATTCCATATTTAGGTCTTCGAGGCACCGTATCGGATGCTGTTGATTTTCTACACCAGTTTGCAGGCGAGTACATTCTCCGATAATTTTCCATTTATGATATTTACTATGTTTCTTATACTTAGTGTAGATGTACTTGTTTTTTGACACAATGGTCACACGGATTGGTATTTATGGATGCCATCATGAGATGTTATTCCGTGTTTACATTGGTATATCTTGTGCAAACCTCCTTGTTGTTCTTGTACATTGTATGGACACCGATTCCTGCGAAGGCTAGCTACCTTTTTAAAGAATCCCGTGTCGTAACGTGTCGTGTTTGGATCCACTCTACCAGTCGGAGGAGGGGGAATATTAGTCTAGACATGTGGCCAATACCCACCTTGTTCATTGTAGATCATGTGAAGTGTTAATCATGCACTCCACGTTTGATTAACCAGGCCAGTAGACCTTGTTCAAGTTTTCAAGCCAGCTACATGTCAAAGCTAATATTTACTCGCATAGATAGATGATTTCTTAACTTTGTACATGATATGATCTGTTTCTCTTACTCTTGATCTAGTTTACTGCTTTATCCTTGCCATGCTACTTTCATATACCTTCTATTTGCACTTGTATATTCTCTCTATTTACTATTTTATCGCACTCGTTATTTATTGGGAACTGTTGTTGGAGATGTGCTCGTTCCATCCTGACTGGATATATTTTTCAGACGACGGCGAGGACGAGTGCATCACCTACTATGGTCCTCATGACGTAGTAGGCATAGACAGGGAGACCCTAGTCCAGCAAGGGTTAGTTCCAGCCGAGGAGGCTCTAGTGGTAGCTCAGCTAGATTAGATTTGTACTGGACCTTGTGTCCAGATGAGACTTTGGCATGTTATTATTTTGGAGTTTTTATTTGGGATTATTGACTCTGAGACTCTGGACTTGTATTATTTCTGTGTTAGATTTTCTTTATATTTTTATATCTTGTTGTCTTTATCTTTCAGTGTCATTTATCCTTCTTAGAATATTGTGATTGAGTATGTTATATTATAATTACTTGTCCTTCGTTTGGAGTTGACCATCTCGACAGGTTTTGATATTATAATTGTTGTTAGATACTAGACCTAGACAGCGTTCTACGTCGATCTACGGCGTAGGCTGGGGCGCTGTCATGCACTCATGCCCCTACTCTGGGTGCGGATCGTGACACAGCTTACTTGACTTTGATAATGAAAGCGAGGATTCTGATCAGACTATCTTGTCCACCAGATGGTCCTTTGTATCAAAAGAAGTGTCTATTTACGTGATCAATGAAGAACAAGATGCTACTGGTTTTGTAAATCAAAAACAAAGAATTGCTGCTTTGGAGGCTAATCTGAAGACAATGAATGACATGGTCACAAGTATGCATGCGATCATTATGGCACAGCATGCTGCTCCACCAGTTGTGAACCCAACTCTAACTCAAGAACACGCAGCGGTCTCTGGGCCTATCCAAACTGGTTCAGGGGTACAATTTCCTCCAAATACTACTGTACCAAAAATTATACAGCTTCAAGCACAGGCTAGTCCAAGTCACTCCGGTGCTAGGGTTGGTGCTTACCACGCAGTCCCATATCACAATCCATCGAATCTATCTATTGTGCCTCAAATCTCTGGGGACCCTCTTAAAGCAATCAAGCTTCTACAAAATCAGTTTGAAGCTTTTAAGCAGAAAGAGGGATTACATAAGCTAGAGATCAAACAACCATATCCTGCGGAGTAGAACGATGTCCCGTTCCCACTCAAATACAAGCCGCAGTCTATGATATTGTTCGAAGGCAAGACATCTCCGAGTTAATATATCAATAACTTCAAGATGATGACTGCTCACCTCCAAAAAAACAATGTTCTACTCACTAGAGTATTCGTTGGATGCGTAGCATGAGTTGCTTACGATTTGTATCGAAGCCTACCGGATGGTTGCATAACATCTTTTGCTGTCTTGAAACAGATGTTCTTAGAACGATTGTATGTAGGGATGAACGACATGACCATGTCTACCGTGACCATGTCTGCCCTTACCAAGATCAAATAGAAGCCTAATGAAATAGCTGAACATTTCATAGAGCGCTTCCGACAAGAGTTGCTAAAAATGCCTCTAGGTACCCCTGACGCATTGACTATCGATACTTGTAAATCAAACTTGCTACCTATAGCCAACATCTAGACAGGACCAACACAATTTCAAGATTGGGGATCCTTCATCGCCAGTGCCAAAGTAGCTGAAGACAATACTGAAAAGTTTTGGCAACGAGGCATCCCGATGTTGAACCTTGATAAAGACAAACATCTTGTTCCCAACAGCGGTAGTCACCCGAACACTCGTAAGGGTAAAGAAGCTTTGGCAATCAATGTATGTCAACCAGCACCTACGACAATGGAACCTCCATAGAGGACAACAATACGACCTAAGGAAGAGTATTCCTTCGATGATGACGATGTCATGAACATTTTTGATTGCTTAATCAAAAGCAATAAGCTTCAATTGTCGAAGATCAAACAACCAGACAAAGTAGGTAAAACTGATAATCCTAAATATTATATGTATCACAGGTTTCTGGGTCATCCAACCAGGCGTTCTATGTACTCAAAGGAAAGATCTAAGAGTTAATCAACGCTAAGGCAATCACTCTTCGGAAGGACGAGAAGACGGTGGCTGCCAACGTCGTCTCTCTATAATTTGGAGACTTCTCTGCTCAGCTAGTCCCTGATGGCATCGTCCCGATACCGAAAACAACTATGGAGATTGTTAACCTCCCGCCGGCACAAAACGACGGTTTGTTACCACAGTCGATAGCCAAAGACGAAATCATGTGGGTTCATCCAGACTTAGTCGCCAATATCGAGCAGAAGACATCCATCCCTTCTACCAAATCGAAGAAGTCAGCCAAATACAAATCATGCAACATGACTTCAAGTGAGCCCACCTTATTTGATTGTCGTGTACTTCCCTTGAATTCTACCTTCATTCCAGCATGATCCACGCCGTCCTCTTCAGAGACTGCTTTGTCGACCTCACAAGGTGATTACCAATTGAAATTCCATCGATACAGTCAGCAATCACGAGAGCTGTTGATGAAGATAGGATATGACTTCCAGAAAGCACAAGGTTTGAATACTGGAAAAGGGTCTCCGGTACCTCTATCTCTGAAAATACAAGACAAGTCTCGTACCGGTTTAGGATTTGGAGTAAATCACATGTTACCTCCTCAAAGAAAAATATCTTCCAAAAGTAGGGTAAGAGCAAAGACCTGTAACATGGTTTCTCTCTCACCTGCTTCCGAGGAAGAAGTCTTGGTCGGTACTAGGTCTGGGAGACTCTATCTCAGAGACTATCCAGAAGGTCAGAAGAACGAAGTGACATCCTCCTGCTCTTAATTCTCTTCCAATATCAACTCCACCAGCTGACTCAGGCCCTTCTAAGTCGACAGCTGACAAGGGCAAGCAATAGGTTCGCTTCGACAAGAAACTGAAGAAAACTCTGCTACAAGGCCTCGAAAAGCCGTATAATTTTGACATATTGACTCAAATAGCCAACACTCCAGCAAGATTATCAATTTTTGAACTCCTTCGTTTCTCGAAGGAAACTCGAAAAAATTTAAGCGAAGCCTTGATGCAAGCCGACGTTTGTCTTACACATCTCAAGGAGCCAGTAGAACATGTGGCATGCCCTCAATGTCATAGTGTGATGAAAATAACTCCAAATATCACCTTCACCCAGGATGATATGTTGCTAGAAGACAACCGGCACGATCGACCTCTTTACTTTACTTGATATGTCGACACAATGAAGGTAGATCGCGTTCTCGTTGATCCCGAGTCCGCACTCAGCATAATCCTGAAAACTCTGCTAGATTCTTTTAAGTTCTAGTCCATAGTCTCTCAGCGATGGTTACAACTATTCTCGAATTTAATTCTGGAAAGAGCAAACCACTAAAAAATATTCTCTTAAGAGTCCAAATTGGCAATCTTCGTACAAAAGTCACCTGCTATGTGATTGACTGTCACGTTTCCTATAATATATTGTTAGGAAGGCCATGGTTGCATGAGCACAATATTTGTCGTCCACTCTTTATTAGTGCTTTAAGTACGTGGTTGACAATGGAGAGGTCAAGAAGGAAGTTGCTAATCTCAATCCTTTTCGAGGCGTCGAAGCCTATTATACAGACTCTGGGTGTATAAAGAAGAATACATGAAAGTTGTATTAGCTATGGATACAGAAGAAGACCAAAAAGATGACCCAGATGAGACTTTGGTGATTCCAGTCAGGGGACGCACTTCTCGCCCTTCATCTTCTTAAATGTTGACCATCAATCTCGCCCCTCCTACTGAAAATATAGAACAAAGGAAGCTCAGCTCTTTTGAGCCTCTTGTTATCGACCTTCGTCATAACAAGCCTACTACTTCTCTTTCTTCCCCTCTTGTTATCGACTTGGTAATGTCTTCAGCCAAGGTCGAAAATGTTGTTGTAACAATTAAAGCAGAGAAAGAAATCAATAAAGTAATGTCTCCTTCGCAGTATATTGATGTCGATTTTTATGCACAGCGTTACATAGAAATTTTGGATAATTTCAAAACTCTCACCGTAGAAGCAATTCAACTCTTCCAGGATGAGATAGTATTTTAACCTGTCAAAAACTCGTTCTTTATAGTTCCTCCTCGGAAGGATAATGAACATCCAATTCTCTTCAACAAAGAACGTAACTAAAGGGCTATACTCGACAGCGATTCTGAAAACAATGATTTGGCAGATTACAATTTCATCATTATAGTCAACAATCCAAGAACATTATTCGAAAAATGGGTTACAATTTTAGGTCTAGACTTAATGGAGGTAAAGATAGACGAACTTCTATTCGACTACCCACCCCAAAAGGAAGGTCATCATAGTATTATAATAAGACTATATATAGGTTAGGCTATACTATGCCGATTACAACCCCAGAAAGATCTGAGTCAGACGAAGAGATACGGTCTCATTCTTCTGACTCCTCCTTATGGGACTCAGATACCAGCGTAGGGGACGTCCATCGACTGACTCTATCTGCCAATATGGTGACAACTGACTTTCCAGAAGACGATGATGACTTTATCGAGACATAAAAATGAGCCTTGGACACAAAGGATGGATACTCAATGAGAACTTTTCTTCGAACAGCGTGAACCATCTACTGAGGACGAAATGATCCAGATTGATTTCAGAGACGAAGCTTCTCCAAGGCCTATCTTTATCAGTAAAAGCCTCCCTGAGGCAGACAAGCAAGAACTGATCCAGCTCATTAAAGAATACATTGACGTGTTCGCCTGGAGTTCTGAAGATATGCCGGGACTAGATCCTTAGCTCGCTACTCATAAAATCAACATTATGCCAAACACTAGGCATGTTAAACAGCAACAGCGACGGTTCCAACTTGATATGAAGGACTCTATAGAAGCTGAAGTCAAAAAGCTCATCGCTTGTGGCTTCGTTAGGGAGGAACAACATCCCAACTGGGTGGCTAATATTGTTCCGATTATAAAGAAAACATGAAAAGTTTGAGCCTGCATCGACTTCAAAGACCTCAACGTGGATTGTCCCAAAGACGATTTTTCTCTCCCAATCATCGATGTCATGATCGACAATACCTACAAATTCGAACGAATATCTTTTATGGACTAATTCACTGGTTATAATCAGATCAAGATGAATCCTGAAGATGAAAAGCATACGTCCTTCCGCACTTCTCTTGGAGTCTATTGCTATACAGGTATGTTGTTCGGTCTCAAGAATGCTGGTGCTACCTATCAGCGGACCATGAGTACTATCTACTACGAACATTTACGAAAAATAGTTAAATGTTACGTCGACGATATTGTGATCAAAAGTCGTTTAAAGGAAGATAGCATCCAAGATCTGAAAACTATATTTGACCTAATGCGTCAATTTCAACTCAAGATGAACCCTACTAAGTCATTCATGTGTGTCTCTAGTAGAAAATTTCTTGGATTCTTCATTACCTCTAAGGGTGTACACGTTGACCCCGAGAAAGTCAAAGCCATTCAAGAGATGCGTCCTCCACGCAATCTAAAGGAGCTACGAGGATTCCAAGGACGACTTGTCTATCTAAGGAGATTCATCTCAAATCTTTCTGGATGCTGCAGACCGTTCAATCAATTAATGAAGAAAGGTGTATCTTTCATTTGGACTGATGAATGTCAGCAAGAATTCAAGGACATTAAGCGGTACTTGATGAACCCTCCAGTCCTTGTTCAATCACAGGAAATCCCTTCTTGATATATGTTCGAGCAATGGATCATTCTTTCGGTGCCCTCCTAGATCAGAAGAACAACGAGGGTCATCAGCCGGCAATCTACTACCTTAGCCGTACAATGATCGGTGCTGAACACCGATATAGTCCAGTAGAAAAAGAATGTTTAGCCTTGATTTTTGTAAGCCCCTAAAATTAGGGCTTATTTTTTTTAATTTTTATAAATCAATTATTGCAAAAGATATTATTATTTGTTTATTATTTGATTTAATCCTCTCTACCGTGACTTGGATTTCTAGAGCATCAGGGATGCCAGTCTCTGGAAACTTTCTTCTTGAAGTTAGTAGTAGATGAGATTATCTTCACATTGATATATCGTGTCCCACTCGAACTTGTTCCCTTGTATTCTTTTTGCTTCGCGCAAGTTCGGGTCAATTTAGACCATTTAATTATTAATTGATTTCCCACTCTTTTCTTTGATCATCGTTTGCACGTTATCGTGACTTTTAATTTAGGAGCACCAGACCAGTCGTTTTCTCAAAACCAACTTGTCATGCCTGATCTACTCGAGACGCTCTTCACCCATGACCTTCGTGTCCCACTCAGACACTTCATTTTGTGCTCTATTTCCTTCGCACAACTTTTGGTTCAATTTAGGCCAATTAATTATCTACCGTGAAACCTGATTTAATTTCTAATTTAATTTAGGGGCCCAACATCGACCCAACCTAGTCGACCCCAAATAGGGACATGGCCCATATGAAGCCTACTACCCGCCTGACACTTGTGTCCCATTTATTTGAGTCCCCACATGCTACTTATTTATCCATGATCATAAATACCTATTTTTTTAATTCAAATATTTTACCATGTCCGATTTTGACCCGACCCGGCTCGACCGAACCCGACCCCAAGCTCCATGTTGTCCTCTCGTGACTATCCATACACCCCACATAAATTTCTATTTTTTTCTATTTTAAATATCTCTATTTCCCTCTCTTTTATATATGTATATATATGTACATATATAATATATATATATAATACCATCCCTCTCTCTACATTTAGAACAACTCACTCTCTCTCTCTCTACCTACACTCCACACCCCATCACCAGCCCATCAACTCCCCCCATGTGGCCGAACACTCTCTACTCTTTCTTTTAATATCTCTCTCTCACTTTATATATTATACACACACACACACATTAATATCTAACTCTCTCTCTCTCTCTCTCTCTCTCTCTCTCTCTCTCTCTCTCTCTCTCTCTCTCTTCTTACATACCATCACATCCCTCTCTCTATACATCATTAGCACTCTCCCCCTCCCCCCACTTACTGTACGAGCAGCCCCCTCTCCCTACTTTTGTTTCTCTCTCTTCCCCACATAATATCTCTCATTCCCTCTCTCTCCCTTTATATTAAAACACATACACACCTATTCTCTCTCTTTATTTTTTCTCATTCTTCACCATCTCCCAAGGCCGACACACCCTTCCTCCATGGTCGACGCGCACACAACCACCACTCTAACCTCCTCCCCGATAACCTCTCCTCCTTCTTCTCCATGCATCACCACAACCACCATTACTATCAAAACCAACACCACCACCCTCACCATCTTCATGACCACCACTTCCACCATTAAACCACCGCCGCCACCACCATCTCCGGCGTGTCCCCGCCACCCGCCGTTGCGCCGTGCCGCCGCAGCCACCGCGCGCGTGCAGCAGCAGCAGTGCGCTGCCACAGCAGCAGCAGCTGCAGCAAGCAGGCGCAGCAGTAGCCGCGGCTGACCGGCGCCGTGCCGCCGTGGCCGGCCGTCGCGAGGTCCACCGTGGCCCCCTAGGCCGGGCGCACACCCCCACACCCTCCCGGGGCGGCCAACATCCTCCGGAACACGCCGTCTAGGCGATTCGTGCGTTTTATACGGAATCCCGTCGACGCGCGCGCGGACGAATTTCAGAATTCGCGTCTCGGGGCAGCGACTTTGTGCCAATTTTTTGGGAGATCCGACCGTTGGATCGGCAAAATCCTTGCTCCGTCTCAATCTCGGTATATCCCTCTTCACCTCTGTCAAGTTTGAACCGTTAATTTTATCGTTTGATACATCAACACCGGCCACCAAGTTGACGTTTTAATTTGTACTATTTTTGGACAGTTTTGCAACGCCAACTTCGCGGGTTCGTATCTTCGTCGTCGCAGCTCCGTTTTATGCGCTACCAGTTCCGGTGCACATCTGGTATAACCCTCTTCCTTCCTCCTTTAGATTTCATTTCGGTTTGAGCTTGTTAGGTCGGTCGAATTCGACGCCAAAGTTGGCCGTTCAAATTTTTAGTGTTACACTTGTAAAATTCCATTTTTGAACCCGGGACTCCGGATTCAATTTCTGACACCACCAGTAGACTCGTGGCGTCGTTCTGGCCTGTTTTCATATAAAGTTTGCTTGATTTGGAGAACGTGGGCCCTGGTACACATTTCGGTGCAAAGTGGGTCCTACTTTCTGAGTCAACGGGTCACTTTGAGATCGGCTCATCGGAATCCAATTTCGGATATACCGTTGAGTTCGTATCGTCATTCTGGACTTGTTGACACATAATTTGCTAGGTTTTAGTGGACATTGGTTTCGGCACGCATTTCGGTGCAAGTTGGATACCAATATCCGGGTCAACGGGTCATTTTGAGTTCGGCTCATCGGAATCCAATTCCGGATATACCGTTAAGTTCATATCATCATTCTAGATTCGTTGACATATAATTTGCTGAGTTTTGAGGACATTGACTCCGACACGCTTTTCGTGCAAATCAGAATTTTAATGTCCTGGTCAACGGGTCAATTTGAGATCGGGTCCACGGAATCCAATTCCGGATATATCGTTGGGTTCGTATCGTCATTCTGGATTCGTGGACATATAATTTGTTAGGTTTTGTGTACTTTTTTTGACATGTTTTTCGGTACAAAGTGTGTTCAACGACGGACATCATTTTGGCCCAAAATTACCGTTTTGCCCCTGTGTCCAAATTAGACTTTTGGGTAGGCTATCCTAGCTAATTTGGCCATTCTGGACACGTTGGTGATGTTAGTTTCATCATCCGACAACATTTGTAGGTTTTCACCCTATTATTATAATCTTTCTCCTTTTGTGGTATTTGAGGTCCATCGATTCCAGTGATTTCACAACCACTGAAATTGAATGTGTTGACCCTGTAGATGTTTGTAGAGACTAGCTTTGACCCAGTTTGACCATGGTTGACTACTTTGACTGAACGTCGAAGTAGAGTCCACATTTGACCTAGGTTAGACTAGTTTTGACCTTGGTTGACCACAGTTGACTATTTTGACCAAAAGTCAACCGAAAGTCAATCGTAGCCTAAAATTGACTAGAACTGGACTGAAGTTGACTAGTTGACCCAAAGTCAACTATTAGTCAACGTTAGTCAAGTTTGACCTAGAGTTGACCTAGGGTTGACCAGAGTTGACCAGTTGACCAAAAGTCAACTGTAAGTCAACCATCGACTTAGATTGACCTAGTTTGACTTAGTATGACTTGATTTTTACTTCCAAACCCGTATATTGATACAGTATTCCACCTATAGGTCCTTGAGACACTGTTCTTAGACCAGTTGACATATTCCACCAGATCTCAGACGAGTACATTCTCTGATAATATTTTTGTTTTATGATATCGTCTATGTTTCTTGTATTTAGTGTAGATATCCTTGTTCTCTTGACACATTGTTCACACGGATTGGTATTTCTCTGAATTCCGTCATGAGATGTTATTATTCGCTTTCTTTGGGATATCTTGTGCAAGTCTTTCTTGTTCCTTGTGCATTGTATAGACACGATTCCTGCGAAGGCTAGCTACCCTCTCGGAGAATCGTATGTCATGATGTGTCATGGTTGGATCCACTATACTAGTCGGGGATGGGGAGTATTAGTGTAGATGTGTGGTCAATACCCGCCTTGTATATCTTGTGAACCTTGTGAATGCCAATCATACACCACACGTATGGTTGGCTAGATCATGACCTTGTGCAGACCCAAGCCGGCCACATGTTGTAGCTAGTACTCACACACTTAGACAGATGATTCTTGATTCTTGTATATGCCATGATCAGTTTTACTTGCCTTGTTCTAGCTCTAGATTTACAGCTTACCTTGCCATGATACTCACATATATATTTCATAATTTCTTGTATATTCTCTCTATCTACTGCTATATGTTCAATATCGTCTAATTAGAACTGTTATTTGAGATTTGTGCTCGTTCTATCCTGACTGGATATGTTGACAAAATTTTAGGAGTAGTTGTGCCCTCAGTATTTGGACTTCATGAGGTTGCTAGCTGAGGTGGATCTCACTGTTCTTCTATGTGAGGTGCCTGGTAGTTATCCTTAGTTAGTTTTGTTATTCATTCTTTATTTTCCTGTCTTATGATCCTTGTAGATTATAGTTGTTCTAGTGATATTGTTATTTTTCTTGTCTTATCTTCCTTAGTTTTCGTGATGTGACATGAGTACATTTCTAGTTATGGATCTTTAGATATTGTAGTTAGTATAGTATACTTGACAGCGTTCTACCGCCGATACCGCGACGTAGGCTGGGCGTGGCCCACGTATTCATACCCGTATATCCGGGTGCGGGTCGTGACACGTTTTTAGTGGTGGCCCATGCAGGTCAGTCTTAGCAATTAATACGAAGTCGTGGTAGTACTTGAGCTTATATATACTACTGCGAGCCTGCCCTAGGATTCAGTTTGAGTTATGGAATATTTTAGGATTTTGGTACTCGGTCACATATTAGGAACTCTTGGTAGATTCTAGGGATGACCCTTGGAAATCTTATTTCGAACTTTTCGAAACTCTTCCCATTCATTCCTGTCCGTCCTGATTTCTGAAATATTTGTCCGTATCAAACTTTATTCTTTTTTGGAATGAGTTTGTGGACCCCAGAGGGAAGGTATAAGTTGAACTTATATATCTTCTAGGTTGAGACGGGAATATGATTTGCCAGTCTCATATCAGGTTGAGATTGTTTTAGATTATATTCCAATGATTTCCTTTATCTTGACCTAGATCGTACCTTTGGGACTTCTCCTGAAAACTTTTCCTAAATTCTATCTCGAAATCTGTTCTGCTAGTTTTCATTACTTTTCCTTGATTCGTCGTTGAATTTTGAATCTTGATGTTCGTTCGTTGTTGACTTTAACTTTGTATCTAAAATCAGTTTTTATGAATTGAGTTAAGATATTCTGATAAACATATTCGATGAGAACGATAAATGTCTACTTTATTTATAGAGTTTAGAATTTATCGCAGTCATACTAGCTAGCACGACATGGACGTGGAGCCTGATGTTGGTTATACCATCCTAGTTATAAAATTTGGATTTTCTTACAGCCATACCAGTTGGCGTGGTAAGAATTCCAGATGACATGATTTAGGGTGTATACCTTAGTTATGGACTCTATCGTTTATTGCAGCTATGCTTACTGGCGTGGCAAAAATTTTGGCAACATAATTTCAGGGAGACGTGTATGGTTATCAGACTGTATCTTAAATCGGATCACTTCATTATGACCGGATGAGCAAGAACAAATTCTTATCATTATTCTTCCCCGTCTTGGTTAACTCTGTCTACCTACAGCCACAATTAGGATTTTCTCAACATGATTGTTGTGTTCCATCTTCCTATGATTTGACTAAACTCTTCTTCGCTAACCACTTGGGTACTTCTTATTGTCCTTCCCGATAATTATTGAAAGCGCCTTATGGACTGATTCAAGGAAAGTTCAAAAAGTAATTTATCCTTGTATTACGGAATCGGAAGTTTACATCCAGAGAAATATTGGCGAGGCATGACTTCGGTTAACGACATCATGGTTAAATATGTTTCTCGAATTCTACTTGGACCACTCCCTAAGCATTTTGACTAACATCTTCTCCTTTATTTTGCAAAAATTGTTTGAAAATATTTCACGGATATTAGCCAAGTTAAGTTCAAGAAACTATATTATTTGGCGTGGCAGCTGTGCACTGCAGCCATCCGTCGTATTATAGAACAAGGAAGTTAATCGCAGCTAGATGCACACTAGCGCGATAGTAACTTTATGTGACATAATTACGGAGGTATATGGTTCTTGAGTTTTACTTCGACTACGTCCTATGTATTTCGTTTGGCTTCGTACTATTCTTGAAAATATTTCGATAATCTTTTCTGTCTTGCTTGACCCTTACCTTGTCTGAAAATTAATATGATTGCTAGACCCAGTCTTAGGTCCTGTTACCTTCTATTTTGATGATTGGATAGCCATACCTTGTTAACAGATTATGTAGTATAACTATAATATGTTATTATGTGTGATTGTGATGAGTATATTTTCTTGGGGATTCAATGGGTTAAGCTTATAGGACAAATATGACTGACTGACTATAGTGGACTTAGAAAAGTATTAAGGATGATTAGTTTGATAGTATGGATTGATTTTAAGGTATCGAAGAAGGGGTAATGAAATATTATATTTAGTGACTACAGATTTAGGACTAGAATCTTGTGCTTAGATTTGCGGGTTTATATTCAGGAGTTCTTGAGTAAAAAAGAGAAGGCTCAATGCCTAGAATAGTTTTTGAATGTATAATTTCATGGAGCTTGTGATTAGAAGGATAAAGATATTTAGGACGGGATAAGAAAACAAACAAATTGCTTTTGAGATTGGAATTTTGGTTGATGGCCAATCGTTGCGATATGTATATACGTATCTCGAGGATGACCTATATTTTTGTCACCCCCAGTTTTCAGAAACAGGGGTATTTTTATCATTTTACATTTTTGAAATTTATTTTATTATTTATGATATTATTTTGGGGTTGAAATTTATTTTATTATTTATGATATTGTTTTGGGGTTATTTGAGTTGGGTTCGAATTTCAACTCAATCCGACCTGAAACGGGGACCCGGGGGGTAGTTTGACTCTAGTGGGACCCACACACTAGTTAGGCATGGCCCACATGATATTAATTTTAGTCCACATGATATTAATTTTAGTTAGTAGTTAGACTAATTATTTATGGATAGGTTTAGTTTAATTAGAGACTTAAAACTAGACTAAATTGACCTCAACCTTTAACCCATTCCTAATTTAAATCAAATAGATTAGTGGAAGGCATTTTGGACATTCAAATAGGGGACACCTCATCCTTTTTGGGCAGCCACCTATGGGGGGGATAAGGAGTGAGTCACTCCTTCATTCATTTGTTTTCATCCACTTTCTCTCTCTTGTTCTTCCCCAAATTAATTTAGAGATGAACCTCTATTGATTTCATCTCCAAATCAACCCTTTCTTCTACCAAATCTTTTTCATTTCTCCTCTACTCCATGGTTAGAGGGTGCTAGCCAAGTTTGGGAGGATTCGGAGCTCGTTCGTGTCCTTTTAGAATCTCTACGTGTCGGTATCGTATCAGAAGGATTTTTTTTTGAATCTCTCTCCCGGAAGGTATAATCTCTCCTCTAATCCATCCCTACATGCATATAGAAATATTTTGAACCCATAGGAATGACCCCCATGGTTGTATCTCAATTTGTGTCCATTTCGTGTCCATTTGGAGGTCATAGGAGTGTCCTTTGTGTTGTGGTTGTGTCCATGTGGGAAAACCCTAAATTTGGACACACTATGTGTTGTTGTTATGTATGAATGAATTATTACATGTTTAATCTCATATTTTTGTATTGGAGATGTGTTCTATAGTGTCTCATATATATATATTAGTGTAGAGAGTGAGTTCTTGATATATTATGTTATATACTTGTGTTTCTTTTGTCTCAAACTACCTAAATGCGTCATAATATTTATCTACGTTTTTAGTTGCAATAGCAACTTAGAAATGTCATAACTTTTAGCTTAAAACTCCGATTTATCTCTCGTTTTTTTTACAAGAACCGTATCGAAGTTAGATTTCCAAGTATATATTTTAATAAGCTAAATTCGTTCTGAAATTTTCTGTAAAATTATTTGAGTGTCAGCTGTATGAAAGACGAACGTGTTTCGGTGTTTTTGCGATTCCGGGAGCTTCCGGACACAAAATGCGATCCGTTTAAAGTTTCGGAAAGCTAACACAAAGGGATACGACATACTTTAATCCTAGAATTTAATGAATTCTTAATTTGTACAGTATTGATTTTAAGTAGAAGATTACTATACGACATATGCATTTTGTGTATCTTTGTATGTACAAATATGTATGTATGCATGTGTATATATATATATATATATATATATATATATATATATGTATGTATGTTAAGAGAATGTAATATAATGTAGAGTATGCATAAATGATATAATGTATGAAAGTATATAATGTATTTAAATATGTATGTATAGGTGCATGAATGAATGGATGAAATACAAGCATGTAGGTAATGCAAGGTATTGAAACATGTATGCAAGTATCCATATGTAAGTAAGTAACGTAATCAAGTATGAATGTATGCTATATATGAATGCCAACATGATAGGAATGTATGATGCCATATTAGCACTTAGCACCATGTTCATATGTTAAAACCCCCTTCTACATGTTGACAATAACCCCAAGCATTAATACACATAAAACCTACTTACTGTTATGAGTAAACCCTTTGATGTATAAATAAACCCTTTTGTTATGATTAACAACCACACACACATGCTAAATCTATGCTTACTTGTTATTTCTTCTATGTGACACAATGAACCCTTGCTAAATGTTATCCTTCTAACATAATACCCTCACACTTGAACACATTGTACTGCTATGTACACATTGCCATATCCATATTCATGTATCACTCACTCCTTGTCTTTATGCACCTTGCTTGTAATAAAAATATATATGAATATATATGTAATGTGTGTTTGATAACTTGTGTAGCTTTGTGATTTTGTGTGAGTGTTAGTCTAGGCTTGGTTAGGCCTAATGAGACTTGTTAGTCTAGGTTTAGACCTAGTACTGCCTAGTTAACCTAATTTGACTAGTACGGTTGACCAGAGTTGACCAAGAGTTGACTTTGACCTAGAATGACCTAGAATCATGTAGAATGCATAGTAGAGCTTTATTTTACCATTTTGGACTTGTTGTGACTTGTGCTGTTCTAAATAGGAGCCAGACACCTCTCCTCGGACAGTACATTTCTTTTAGACATTCAGATAGCAGGCGAGTACATTCTCTGATCTTTTCATACTTATCTGGATTATATTCTTGCTCTAGATTACTCTACTTGATGCTGACAAGTATCTTCACGGATTAGTACTATATGGATCCTTTTCTGAGATGTTATCCCTCTACGGGTGCATCGGGTATTTCATGTTCATGTACTTTATCATGTGCATCAGGTACTCCTTATACTCGTACTAGTTCATGTTTTTATATGTTCTCATGTGCTTTCATGTGCTTCATGTGCTTTCATGTACTTTATCATGTGCCTCATGTACTACTCATTACATGAGTTCACGTATCTTAGCTGTATTCATGTGCCTATAACGTAACTTGAATGGATCCTTGTGTAATGATTGGGGCGGGGTGAGTAGAATTGGTTATGTGAACACTATCCCCAGTAGATGTATTCATGTGCATCCTTAGTTGTATTCATGTGCCCCTAAGCCGTTTACATAACCATATTGTACTCTAAATCACGTAGCCACTTACAGTCTCTACTATCATGTATTTACTTTCAGTTACAAAATATCTCCTGTTTACTCGTACTTTCTTTTCAGCATTTTCTGTATTTTACTCTATTGCATGCTTTATACTCCTAACCTGTTATAAACTATTTTGAGAGATATGTGCTCGCTCCCGTCCTGACTGGACCTGTTGATAAATTTTACAGATAGCTTGGAGGTTATTGCTAGCCTAGAGGAGACACAGTAGAGGTCGGAGTAGATAGCTAGAGTTTCTCCTTTATTTTCAGTTGTCTTGAGTTGTATTATGGATTACTGTATTTGAGCTTTGAGATGTATTTCTGGGTTTGTGTATCTTAGACACTTAGCCTTCTATCTGCTGTATCTCTTTTAGATTTCATGTTTTGTCTATTTTCTATTACGCTCTACCTTAGATGTGATTGAGTTTACATTCTGCTATGTCACCCCCATTCGGGAAGTATAAACTGTTTAGCCTTATACTGTTAGATGCATGAGACCTACGACAGCATTCTACCGCCGACACTGCGGCGTAGGCTGGACGTACCCACTTCTCGTGCCCTTATTCTAGGGTGCGGGTCGTGACACATTTTTAGTGGTGGCCCATGCAGGTCGAGTTTATGTAGTGGTATTTGAACTAGAGTACCACTACAGCCTGCAGTAGGATTAGGATATATTTTGAAGGTACTCAATCACAGTTAGGATCTCCTGAGAGATTCCTGGGATGACTCTTGAGAATCTTATTTTAACTTCGATTTGAAAACTCTCTTCCCTTGATTTGCTTTATCTTTACTTTCTGTTGTTGAATTTAATTTTGAGGGATTATTGTTGAATTTGAGTTTGTATTTATTGATTTGATGAAAGATTGTTGAATTTTGAATCTTGATGTTAGCTGTAGCATCCGAGTTTGTATATATATAATTTGAAGGATTTTTGTTCATTTTTGAATCTTGATGTTCGTTGATAAATTTGATTTTTGGGTATTCATTGTTGATTTAATTTAATTTTTGTCAAGATGAAATTATATGGGCTAGGTCATCTAAGTTATGGAATCTAGTCTTCTATAGTTACATTAGCCAGCATGGTGAGGACATATAGTCTGATTTTGGATATATTCTCGGGTGTAGGAATTTAAGGTTTTCGCAGCCAAGCTAACGGCATCGCGAAAATGTTAAATACCATGATTCTAGAGGTATGTGCCTAAGTCGAGGACTCTGTGATTATCGTAGCCTTGCTTACTAGTATGACGAGGATTTAGAGTATCATGATTGTGGATAGACGCATATGATTATCAGATTGTACCTTAAATATTTTCGAACATATTTTCTCTACTTTTGTTTCAGTCCTTCAAAAAAAAGTTATTATTTGTTTTGTTTTGCTTATCATTATTTAACTTAGGAGTAGCTTTAGCTATTTTTATGAACCTTGTGCAACTTCTTACTATGAATTTCTTCTAAATACAATGAATCGACGATTTTGCTAGACCTTATCTTGGATTTGATATTATAGCTATGGTTTCAAAATGGTTCTTCCTTTAAACAGATAAGCAGAATAGATTTCATTATTATTTTTTCTTGCTATTATTATTGTATTAAATAATGATAATAATAATAAAACTGTCTTGATTTTACCAATCACCTACTTTGCAATCTTGGTAGGAATCTAAATGTTGGTCTTGATGTAGAATTTGATTTTTATATTGGGACATGAGAATATATATATAGTGGACAAAGACTCTTTGCCTGACACGTATGCATGCTACACTTTGATTTTCAACCTATCTAAATACATATTAATATGTTGTTGATATTTAAATTTTCAAAACCCCAATATTTCTGATACAGTACAGTAACAGAGACTGGTTCTCTGCATTTCCAGTTAAAATTTGTAATTTAAATATAAATTTCATGTTATTAGTTATGTTTACATCACTGCACATGTATGTTATACATAGGGTTTCAATTAAAAAAAAATTGGTTGAGTTTTGTGTTTGAATTTGTCAAATCTAAGACTGTGTGCATATTAACCCTTAATACTGGATTCCAAATATTTAGTTCAATTGCTGTTTTATTTTAAAAAAATGTAATATTTTGGAGCTATGTACATTGTTGTATGTAGGGATATGATGTTAGGTTTATACTCTTGCATGTTAGGTTGTGATAAACATTGGGTTGGTTAATATTATACTGGTTTAAATGTTATCTTATTTCAGATTCTTGTATGTAAATGCTGAACTAAAACTGGGTCTAACCTTTCATTACTAAAGCTATAACCCTGTATAGTGACATCCACACTCTATCATAGTATACACTGCCATGTAACCTAACACTTCCTCTCTATGTTATGTTCATATATCTATATAGATATATATAGAGTTTATGCATACATGTTATAATGTATATAGATACATAACTAAATCTCTACCTCTTTATATATACATATATACATGGTTAGCCATGCATGTTATGAGCAAATGAGTTATGTATTGTAGATTGTTTAACCAATATGCCATGATTAGTGTAACTTGATAGTTATTTTTGAAACCCAAATCCTCCAATGCACTTTCATGTATATTTCACATACACACACGCCTATTATCTAACCATATGAACATGTCCACATACACCCATACACACACGAACTACATAACTTGTACATAATCACTACACCAAATTTCCTCATTTTTGACACTTTAGGTCTGCAGGAAACGACGGACCATGCCAGTTGCAGTGTTTCCAACGGACCAAAAAAGTTGATTTCTATTAAAAAAAACCCTATTCCCCTAGAAAAATTGGCACTAAACTTGGCGCATTTTTTTTCCATAGCCTTTTTCTCCTATCGTTTGTCTCTCTTTATCCTCTCACAAAAGAAAAGAATAGGGTGTAGCGTAGGCGTCATTGCGATCGACCTCGCTCAAGATCTGCTACAGATGCACGAATCTATGTATGCTACTCTAAACCCATTGTAGCCCCTCTTATCCTCTTCTTCTTCTTCTTCTTCTTCTTTGACTATGATGATGGTCTCCATCAGTCCCCACTCTTTCTCTTCTCCTCCTTCCTCTTCTCTGCTCATAAAACCCATAAAACCCAAAAAAATTTACAGAACCTCTGGAAGCAGGTGACCACTCTTCCCTACCTCCTTTCTTTATTTTTCCAAATAAAGAAACAAAACCCTTAAACCCTTTCTTTTCTTGATTTCTATAGAGATTCAGTAGTAGCAGGAGAAGAGCTAGAAAGGGGATATATAGGTCGAAGCTCGCCACCGACGCCCCCTTCATCATGGCAATCAGTGTGTGCGTCCGCACCTCCCTCATGTCGCCCCTCTCCTTTCCTGACGAGGAGGGCGGCGATGGCGGCGGAGCTATCGATTCGACGAAATTCGAGGTTTGCGGTCATGGGGGATCATCGGCTTCATCCCCTACTTTAATTGGATGGTGAGATTTCAATCTCCTGTCTAGTGCGTGTCTGATTCAAAATCGAGTGTTTAGTTCCTGTAGTTAAAGATGGGTTTTGTGTTTAATCTTCTTCTTATATCTTCTCGATAACGATGGCCCCATCCCCATAAACATCCTCTTCTTTGTTGTCACGATCGCAGCCGCCTCCGCCACCTAACATAAAGGCATCCCTCCACTCCAGCCGCCAGGACGCTACCGCTAATGCAGTGGTCCATCGGACAAGATGATGAATAAGAAGCCCTCGAATACGACAAAAAGAAGATTGTAATGTAAGGTGTGGATCTATACAACAATGGCGATCACTACGAAGGTTAGTTTCATCAAGGGAAGTGGATGGGAGCGGGGTCTACATGTTCTACAGTGACGACAACTACTCTGGCGAATGGGTCAGCAGGCAGAAATATGGGATCGGGGTGCAAGCCCGCTCCGATGGAAGCTCTTACGTCGGGGAGTTTAAGGCTAGGGTGAAGCATGGGCTCGGCTACTACTACGTCAGGTGAAATCAACTTTTTCCACTTCTTTGCAATGGAAGCAACAGAACAACAAAAATTGCATCATGCTTGGTGTTTGTTGAATTGCTTAAAAGTAATTAATTTCTATGTAGGTTGGCTCAGAAGCAAGTTTCTGAGGATTCAATTATGTAGGATATGCTAAAAGAAGTATACTTTGGATTATAGTTTGTATAACACTAGCTGTGATTTAAGGAAAGTACTGTGGTTCTTGCTCCTGATTACACAACTAATTTTTGAATGTGGATTTGATGCAGGTACCCTATATATAGGATACCAACTGGACATACATTGCGACATATTGATGCATGTTTTTTGACCTTCCACTGGCTTTCTTCCCCCTTCAACCGTAAGCTTGCTATGTCTATTTTTTAGTCACAATTCATTACATATGATAGATCGTGCAATTTGAATCCTTTGCTTTTTGTGTCTTCATTTGATATTTTGATAGATATTAGTAGTACTCAATCTATTGGTAATGGTGGTTCCTGTTTTATTAGAAGTGTTAATGGTGGTTCCTATTTTACTAGGAGTATTAATGGTGGTTCCTGTTTTACTATGAGTGCATGGATGCAAGAGCAAAATAGTCCTATGAGTTTAGTTATTTTGTCTTTCTTTGATTTTTATGATCAGTAAAAGCATTGGTTATAGTTTCTTTACTATGAGTGGTATGGAGGAATATAATTTGTATAACGACATAGCCAATTGCAATATCTTTACAGATATTGTAATACAGAGTTGTACCTTGACCTTCCCGTCTACAATGAATAGTTTATCCTTGCTAATTGTCGGGAACACGACATAGCTGCCAACCCTTCCTTTCAGGGATAATGGGAGTCTCCTTTGATCGATTCTGTTCTGCTGTAATAACATTCACTCCCTAAGTTCATCTTGATGACGAGGTAAGCTGTGCAATGCATTCACTACACCAAAATAGACGATTTGCGACATTTAGAGTTGTACAACAATAACGGATTAAAATTGTCGTCGTCTTTTCGACGGATTAAAATCATTGTTTAACATCAGAACCTACTTCACTAAAATAGTATCGTAAAATTTTTTGGCTCCTAAATCTATTAAAAATTTTAGGAAGCCAAAATTTCTACCAAACCCGCGCCCTACTATTGTTGGAATTTTTGTCAAAAATTCCTCTTTTTAAAACTTCTTTCTTCTCCACTTTTTCTCCCCTTTTGATCTCTCTCTCTCAAAACTTCTCCTCTTAAAATCCTGCCCCTGCCGGAACGTGACCCTCGATGGCCCTTCTTTTAATCCACCATCAGGTAATCATCTCCTCCTCTCTAAACCTTCTCCTTAAAATCTCGTGCCCCCACTGGAACACGCCACTGCTGGAACCTCCCTGCCTCTAGAACTGCCTCATCGCTGGAACCTACCCGCCACCGTTCGTCCCTCCTTTGCTCCCTTTTCCGCCCCCGTGCCCTTCCGGAGGACGGTCCCGACGAGCGGAGGACGGGAAGGACAATCTAGAGTTTAATATTAGGCTTGGGTTGGTCTCTGGGACTGTACGGAGGAGCGATTTAATCTTTTCTAGGGTTTAATGTTAGGATTTTTTTTAGGGTTTTACCTTTTTGTATTTTCTAATCATGGCTCAAGAAGTTACGCAGCCTCCGCTGGATATTTTATATCCGTCTCTGACTTTATGCATTGGACAAACAAGTGAGTGCACTTACACATTACTAAAGGCTTGTCCTTGTGATAATTTTTTTTTGTATTTCTGATACATGTTATACTTTTTATGAACCTTGTGTGTAGTTACAATGATGAGTCTATTCTTTTATGATACCATGACCATTTCCCTCCCCTTTCTTTCCCTTTTTGCGCTGCAGGAAATCATTAGACATCACAGAGAAAAACTTAACCAACCTATCAATCGGTACATGGTAAAGTCATTACTATGGCAGCTGCTTAATGGACTTAACTATCTCCATAGGTATTTTGATATAACAACCATAATAATTGTCTGGTAGGTCCTTATACTTTCAATTTTGTGTTGTCTTGTCTATTTCAACAAACCTGGCAATGCACTAGTAATTGCATTACCATACACATATTGTATTGGCATTGGTTAGTTTCTAAAAATTGAGCGAACATTATTCATTGCTATGCAGTAATTGGATTATACATCGAGATCTTAAACCATCTAACATCTTGGTAAACTTCTGACTGATTCCTGTAAAATCAGGTCATGGTTGATGGAGAAGAACGTGGGGTTGTTAAAATTGTTGATTTTGGACTTGCCAGGATTTACGAAGCTCCTTTGAAGTTCTTATCTGATTATGGAGTAAAGATTTCTCATTATTCATATATAAATACTCATTTATTCATTATGGTTTGACACAAGTTTTTCGATCGATTTGTCTTGGTTTGACATGATAGTGATGATCGTATTGCTACTATGTGGGACAGGATGTGTTGTGTATATGCTAGAGTGTGTAGGATTGCATGAGTGTTTCAGTTGGGGCACTGCAGTGTGCTAGTTCGTTATCTTTTGGTAGTATCTAAGGAATTGTGTCAGTGTATAGGAATACACTAAAGTCTAGTGTGAAGAAGAGTGCGTGTCAGTGATACCAATGTGTATCTGTAGAAGAAGAGTGCGTGTCAGTGATACTCAGACATACATTAGAATATCAAGTGCAAAGCAAATCTTTAATTGCTAAAGCAGTTCAAAACAAGCTGTAAATGATGTATTGAATTGATTTTGGGACTACCAACTCTTGTGCATCCATTAAGTGGGAAAGGTTATATTTTTACATGTCTGATTTGGAGAAAAATTTGTTGTAGTTGTACAGTTCTGTTAGGCTAAATTTGTAAAAGCACATAAAAGAGAAAAAAGAGTCTTTTAATTTTGATTGCAACTTATGGCTTAATAATAACTATTCTTTTACTTCTCCATGTTGCAGCTACTATCATGCCTTTGGATTATCAGTACATGGTCAGTTATTTATCCTTTATAACAAACTGAGGGCAGTCGCAGAGGTAGCATTCTTAAATTCATAGTGATAATAATCGTTCATTAACATGTTTGTCTGAAACTTTGCTAAAAGCATTGTTTGGTGTTTAATGTTGGTTGTATACAATACGAACTTTTTCATGTTTCAATTATCTTGTTGTATGTTACTTCCTCATCATAGCTCTAGAGTGTTGGTGCGGATTCAATATCTTTAACAAAATCTATTATCCAAGTAAGACTAAGAAATTTTAATCTATTGATTACAGAATCAAGTGTTTTGGAAGATGTTGTCTTTGCTCTTCAGATCAGCTTCTCATTGCCTTTCTAAAACCTGTATTTTTTAGGATGATGTTCAATCATATTTACTTTCTGTATAGTCTAGGTTATGGTTTGTGTTTTGTCTATGATATGCTCATCTCTTGCTTGTCTTTCTACATTTTCTTCACTTCATTTTGATGTAATCCCATTTGTTTCTAGTTTCAGTTGGGGTTTACTTTTTATGAGTTAAGAGTCCTTTACATTGACATGCACTACACCTCTTAATCGCCAACCTACTAATTGATGTTAGTTAATTCTCAGAGTGATGTGACTTGTTTGTGCTTCACTCCAAATTCAGAGCAGATCATAACAACATCGAAAGATGGTTCAATAAGAAAATGGAATATCAATGGTAAGTCATATTCCTTCTTGCTTCGTATTCTGTATTGCAAGCGATTGCCATGTTAAAAGAGCATCTGTTGTATCGTATGGTGATTAAATGACTTTTACCTCAGATTTTTCATCCATTTGTTATATGTTGCAGAGATTTGTGTGTTAAATCGCCAAAATATTTTGTCGGGGTAGGATAATACTTTTTTATACACTGAAAGGAATTGACCTCGGAATTTGATTCTATAATGCAGTATAACGTTTACTAAATTTGGAATGATTAACCATGAAATGGCTCTATAGGAATTTGGGCTGTGATGTTGTACAATTTTTATCTATCTTTCTTGCGACTGATCTTGTATGCTTAAAACATTCTGCTTGTGATCTTATATCTGGAACATGCTTTCAAGTATTGTAATTGAGTTATCCTGTCCTTTCTGAAACTTTTATTGGGCGCTTTTGTTCTGCAAGTTCTTTATCATCTTGACGAGGATCCAAGACCTTGAAAGTGATTGATATCCCACTTAAAGATGCAAAAGGCTCTACTTCACACTACGACCGATTGAGCCTCTCACCTGATGGGAAAATTCTTTCAACCACTTGTGGTTCTTCACTGCAATGGTTATGTGCTGAAACATGGAAGGTTTTGGATATAGCTGAGGAATCACATGAGGTTAGTGAAACTTCTATTTCGTTCTTTATGTTTATATTGAGAAGTTCCCTTTTTGTTTATAGTTGTTTCATGTTCCAATTATTATTGCTGAAAATTAATGTTCTATTGTCTGTGGTTAATCCTAGAGAGAGAGAGATGTTATATTCTCTTGTACACTATAGCCAAAGTTATATGAAATTTAGAAATCTAATTTTCTTGAACACATTACTTTTTGACTAATGCACTCCTTTATAGGTATATCAGTAGGTCGGGCTTGATTCATAGGTATACCAGTAGGTAATGCTAGATTCTTTTTTTTGTTTCTCATAATTATGGATCTTAGTCTGGCCTTTTCTTTGGAGAAGAGTCAAGTTGTAGTAAGACTAGATGTTCTTGTATCCAATAAGATGAGTACTTATGCAAAAGGTATGTAACTTTACAGATTTTTTTTTGAATACTTATGGAGAATCAAAAACTATTATATACTTATGTTTTTTTTCTTATGTTTGTATGTAGGGACATGATCAGGCTACTTTGCCCGTAAAGACTTGTCTTTTGAAGAGTTTTAAAAAGGAAGCCATTGCAATTGGACGTGTCAATACAGATGCACCATTAAATGATGAAGCTTATAATATTGTTGTTGATGAAATTTTTGAGGGCAATAAGATGTTCGATAGAGACGGAAAGTTTGATGATATTACTGTTGGCAAAATAATTAATTGGCTAAAATATTCAGTTCAGTTTGTAAGGTTTTGAAATTCTATTTTTTGTACTGCACTTGAGATTGTAATCTAGCAATAACATTCTTTTCTTTTTGTTCATCATGAGAATGAAACCGTTGTCAGCTAGCAACATTGGAGTTACTTTTTTGTTTTTTGATGGAATATTGCCATGTAATCTCGAAACATTTATTAGTTAATACAATTTGATTGAGTTTTTTCATTATTGATGATTGTTGATGTTTATACGAAATTGTCGTTTCAGATGCATTTCTGTTTTATATAGAGGATAAACAGGTTTAAATATATTTGATATGAATGAATTGAGTTTTTTTTAATTCTGTTTCTGAAAAATGACAGACCTTAACTATTGAAAAAGTAAAAATAGTGGCGGACTAATTTTACAGGTTATTTGACAGTTTTAGTCTGTCGTTTTTATTTAACAGATAATAATTATCGTTTTATTCAGCTACAAAACGATAGTACAAAACTATCTTCGCGCTATTAACGACGGATGTTCTGACAGATAAAAAATGTCGTTTATTGTGATTTACGACTGTTTTGGTCTGTCAAAAAATGCATGTTTTGGCGTAGTGAATGCTAGCTTTTTCCTCTCTAATGCTATATATATAAATATATTGTGATTGGATTTCCATGCAATTGGCTTTCATTCTTTAACTTTTGATTTTGATTTTCTTGAATAGTACCCCTTATTAGATAAATGGTAGTTAACTTTATTTTATTTTGATAAGTACCATTTTTCATATAGGATGGTAGACTGCCTTACAGTCTTGATGATTGTTATTTCTGTATCTTTTCTAGTTTAGCACCCTAGATTGCTTGTGTGTTTTGATACCCTATGACCGTTTTGGTTTAGCATGACTAGTATACCTAGATGAGACTTTCACTACCACCGTATGCCATGACCCTGTATGTCATCCTTTTAAATCGTATGATTGTTTAAGTTCTGAGACTTTGATTGTGGGGGGATTTGACCTAGAAGGAGTATGAACATTTTAATTTCGAGGACGAAATTTTTCTAAGGTAGGTAGACTTGTAACACCCAGTTTTCTAAAATGAGGGTAATTTTGAAATTTTGTAATTTTAATCATTTATTGATTTGACATTTAAATCATGATATGATTTTTGGTAATTTTTAAATCATTTTAAGACTATTTAAAATCATGACTTGTGATTTTGATATTTTGCTAGTGAAACCCTAGAGACTGTTTGACCTAGAGCCTAACCATGTGATTAGGATATTTTAATGTCATTTCTGGCCTAAGGATATTTTGCATTTGACCTCTTTGAATTAGTTTGATATTTATTGCGTTGGTGATTGTTGATTTTGACCATTGATAGGTGTGATTTTGTGATGGTTTTGTGTCCGTAGCGGACACGTATCAGTTTTTATTTACAAATGTTTGATGTGCCTCAAAGAGATTTTTTTATTGCTGATTTTTTTTGAAAAGTAGTTGAATGAGATTGTTTTCTACATGTGTTTTCTGTGATTGCTTTGTTTTAATTTCGAGGACGAAATATTTTTAAGATGGATAGATTTGTCACTCCCAGTTTTCAGAAACAGGAGTAATTTTGTTATTTTACATTTTTGAATATTTTTGAATTTTATTTTATTATTTATGATATTATTTTGGGGTTGAAATTTATTTTATTATTTATGATATTGTTTTGGGGTTATTTGAGTCGGGTTCGAATTTCAACTCAATCCGACTTGAAACGGGGACCCGGGGGTAGTTTGACTCTAGTGGGACCCACACACTAGTTAGGCATGGCCCACATGATATTAATTTTAGTCCACATGATATTAATTTTAGTTAGTAGTTAGACTAATTATTTATGGATAGGTTTAGTTTAATTAGAGACTTAAAACTAGACTAAATTGACCTCAACCTTTAACCCATTCCTAATTTATATCAAATAGATTAGTGGAGGGCATTTTGGACATTCAAATAGGGGACACCTCACCCTTTTTGGGCAGCCACCTATGGGGGGGGGATAAGGAGTGAGTCACTCCTTCATTCATTTGTTTTCATCCACTTTCTCTCTCTTGTTCTTCCCCAAATTAATTTAGAGATGAACCTCCATTGATTTTATCTCCAAATCAACTATTTCTTCCACCAAATCTTCTTCATTTCCTCTCTACTCCATGGTTAGAGGGTGCTAGCCAAGTTTGAGAGGATTCGGAGCTCGTTCGTGTCCTTTTAGAATCTCTACGTGTCGGTGTCGTGTCGGAAGGATTTTTCTTTGAATCTCTCTCCCGGAAGGTATAATCTCTCCTCTAATCCATCCCTACATGCATATAGAAATATTTTGAACCCATAGGAATGACTCCCATGGTTGTATCTCCATTTGTGTCCATTTCGTGTCCATTTGGAGGTCATAGGAGTGTCCTTTGTGTTGTGGTTGTGTCCATGTAGGAAAACCCCAAATTTGGACACACTATGTGTTGTTGTTATGTATGAATGAATTATTACATGTTTAATCTCATATTTTTGTATTGGAGATGTGTTCTATAGTGTCTCATATATATATATATTAGTGTAGAGAGTGAGTTCTTGATATATTATGTTATATACTTGTGTTTCTTTTGTCTCAAACTACCTAAATTCGTCATAATATTTATCCACGTTTTTAGTAGCAATAGCAACTTAGAAATGTCATAACTTTTAGCTTAAAACTCTGATTTATCTCCCATTTTTTAAAAAAAACCGTATCGAAGTTAGCTTTCCAAATATATATTTTAATAAGCCAAATTCGTTCTGAAACTTTCTGTAAAATTATTTGAGTGTCAACTATACGAAAGACGAACGCGTTTCGATGTTTTTGCGATTCCGGGAGCTTCCGGACACGAAAATGCGATCCGTTTAAAGTTTCGGAAAGCTAACACAAAGGGCTACGACATACTTTAATCCTAGAATTTAATGAATGCTTAATTTGTACAGTATTGATTTTAAGTAGAAGATTACTATACGACATATGTATTTTGTGTATCCTTGTATGTACAAATATGTATGTATGCATGTGTATATATATATGTGTGTGTGTTAAGAGAATGTAATATAATATAGAGTATGCATAAATGATATAATGTATGAAAGTATATAATGTATTCAAATATGTATGTATAGGTGCTTGAATGAATGGATGAAATGCAAGCATGTGGGTAATGCAAGGTATTGAAACATGTATGCAAGTATCCATATGTAAGTAAGTAACGTAATCAAGTATGAATGTATGCTATATATAAATGCCAACATGATAGGAATGTATGATGCCATATTAGCACTTAGCACCATGTTCATATGTTAAAACCTCCTTCTACATGTTGACAATAATCCCAAGCATGAATACACATAAAACCTACTTACTGTTATGAGTAAACCCTTTGATGTATAAATAAACCCTTTTGTTATGATTAACACCCACACACACACATGCTAAATCTATGCTTACATGTTATTTCTTCTATGTGACACAATGAACCCTTGCTAAATGTTATCTTTCTAACATAATACCCTCACACTTGAACACATTGTACTGCTATGTACACATTGCCATATCCATATTCATGTATCACTCACTCCTTGTCTTTATGCACCTTGCTTGTAATAAAAATATATATGAATATATATGTAATGTGTGTGTGATAACTTGTGTAGCTTTGTGATTTTGTGTGAGTGTTAGTCTAGGCTTGGTTAGGCCTAATGAGACTTGTTAGTCTAGGTTTAGACCTAGTACTGCCTAGTTAACCTAATTTGACTAGTACGGTTGACCAGAGTTGACCAAGAGTTGACTTTGACCTAGAATGACCTAGAATCATGTAGAATGCATAGTAGAGCTTTATTTTACCATTTTGGACTTGTTGTGACTTGTGCTGTTCTAAATAGGAGCCAGATACCTCTCCTCGGACAGTACATTTTCTTTGGACATTAAGATAGCAGGCGAGTACATTCTCTGATCTTTTTATACTTATCTGGATTATATTCTTGCTCTAGATTACTCTACTTGATGCTGACACGTATCTTCATGGATTAGTACTATATGGATCCTTTCCTGAGATGTTATCCCTCTACGGGTGCATCGGGTATTTTATGTTCATGTACTTTATCATGTGCATCAGGTACTCCTTGTACTCGTACTAGTTTATGTTTTTACAAGTTCTCATGTGCTTTAATGTGCTTTATCATGTGCCTCATGTACTACTCATTACATGAGTTCACGTATCTTAGCTGTATTCATGTGCCTATAACGTAACTTGAATGGATCCTTGTGTATTGATTGGGGTGGGGTGAGTAGAATTGGTTATGTGAATACTATCCCCAGTAGCTGTATTCATGTGCCTCCTTAGTTGTATTCATGTGCCCCTAAGCTGTTTACATAACCATATTGTACTCTAAATTATGTAGCCACTTACAGTCTCTACTATCATGTATTTACTTTCAGTTACAAAATATCTCCTGTTTACTTGTACTTCCTTTTCAGCATTTTCTGTATTTTACGCTATTGTATGCTTTATACTCCTAACCTGTTATGAACTGTTTTGAGAGATATGTGCTCACTCCCGTCCTGACTGGACCTGTTGATAAATTTTACAGATAGCTTGGAGGTTATTGCTA
This sequence comes from Iris pallida, assembly GCA_029216955.1. NCBI lineage: Eukaryota > Viridiplantae > Streptophyta > Magnoliopsida > Asparagales > Iridaceae > Iris > Iris pallida. Next base: position 7,666,748 of record JANAVB010031215.1, on the reverse strand, counting down.
GCCTAGAGGAGACACAGTAGAGGTCGGAGTAGATAGCTAGAGTTTCTCCTTTATTTTCAGTTGTCTTGAGTTGTATTATGGATTACTGTATTTGAGCTTTGAGATGTATTTCTGGGTTTGTGTATCTTAGACACTTAGACTTCTATCTACTGTATCTCTTTTGGATTTCATGTTTTGTCTATTTTCCATTATGCTCTACCTTAGATGTGATTGAGTTTATATTCTGCTATGTCACCCCCATTCGGGGAGTATAAACTGTTTAGCCTTATACTGTTAGATGCATGAGACCTAGGACAGCGTTCTACCGTCGACACTGCGGCGTAGGCTGGACGTACCCACTTCTCGTGCCCTTATTCTAGGGTGCGGGTCGTGACAATTTTAGGGTATATATAAATGTTCTTATTGATATGAAGATTCTAAGGGGTAAATAGACAGAGTTTTTATGGAAGAAGCTTGATGAACCTGAACCAAAATACTAGTAGAGAGAAAACAGCATAGGTGATCACAATGGTAGCAGATTGAGTACAGTACCCATAGCAGTTGCATGTTTTAGCTTGACCTATAGAATGATTTTAATTTAGAGGACGAAATTTTTATAAGGTGGGTAGGATTGTAAGCCCCTGAAATTAGGGCTTATTTTTTTTAAATTTTTATAAATCAATTATTGCAATAGATATTATTATTTGTTTATTATTTGATTTAATGCTCTCTACCGTGACTTGGATTTCTAGAGCATCAGGGATGCCAGTCTCTGGAAACTTTCTTCTTGAAGTTTGTAGTAGATGAGATTATCTTCACATTGATATATCGTTTCCCACTCGAACTTGTTCTCTTGTACTCTTTTTTCTTCGCGCAAGTTCGGGTCAATTTAGACCATTTAATTATTAATTGATTTCCCACTATTTTCCTTGATCGTCGTTTGCACGTTATCGTGACTTTTAATTTAGGAGCACCAGTCGTTTTCTCAGAACCAACTTGTCATGCCTAATCTACTCGAGACGCTCTTCACCCATGACCTTCGTGTCCCACTCAGACACTCCATTTTGTGCTCCATTTCTTTCGCACAACTTTCGGTTCAATTTAGGCCAATTAATTATCTACCGTGAAACCTGATTTAATTTCCAATTTAATTTAGGGGCCCGACATCGACCCAACCTAGTCGACCCCAAATAGGGACATGGCCCACATGAAGCCTACTATCCGCCTGACACTTGTGTCCCATTTATTTGAGTCCCCACATGCTACTTATTTATCCATGATCATAAATACCTATTTTTTTAATTCAAATATTTCACCATGTCCGATTTTAACCCGACCCGGCTCGACCGAATCCGACCCCAAGCTCCATGTTGTCCTCTCGTGACTACCCATACACCCCACATAAATTTCCATTTTTTTCTATTTTTAAATATCTCTATTTCCTTCTCTTTTATATATGTATATATATGTACATATATAATATATATATAATACCATCCCTCTCTCTACATTTAAAACAACTCACTGTCACTTCCCGTTCCCAGAATACGTATTCTAAATACATGTACTGCTGAAATGTATTCATTTAATATTTATCATGTATTGTTCTGTATTTAAATTCCTTTAATTTTTTGCTAATTATTTTTCTGTATTTTATTTCTGTATTTTACATTCTACTTTTATACTCTGCTTTAGCTTTATTTTAGGTTCGGCTTGGATTGGTTTAATTATGTTGGTTCATCACGAACCGAAACAAATCCCCACCTACCACCACCCCTTCATTTAAAGTCCCAAACCCTTTCTCTCTCTTCATTACTCTTCTTCTTCCTCATAACTCTCCCACCAACCTAAAAGAGATAGGCAAGTGCCAACTTGCTTCTTGATGGATCTCCATTTTTGTTGTTCCATTGTCTTCCTCTCAATATTCTAAGACACTTTAGTGCTTGGCATTTTCAATTTCTATGGCTAAATTCTTCTAGATCTAAGTTTATAGTATTTTTGGATTTCTTGGATTTTGATCTATTTATTTCCAAGTTTTGATGGTTTTATGTTGTAAAAAATTTCGTTCTACCCCATTTTGACCTATGGAAGTCCAAATTTGGACTTACGGTGAAGGTTTTATGGAGCTTGGAAGCTAAGGCTTCCATGACCATCCTTCTCAGGTTTTCTGAGAAGATGGGTCTCATTTCACAGCCGCATGAGAATCTCATTTCTCAGCCGTATGGATTAATTATTTTCCAATCTCATTCCTCAGCCGTATGGATTATTTATTTCTCAATCTCATTTCACGGCCGCATGAGAATCTCATTTCTCAGCCGCATAGGATTAATTATTTTCCAATCTCATTTCTCAGCCGTATGGATTAATTATTTCCCAATCTTATTCCTCAGCCGCATGGATTATTTATTTTCCAATCTTATTTCACAGCCGCATGAGAATCTCATTTCTCAGCCGCATGGATTAATTATTTCCCAATCTCATTCCTCAGCCGCATGGATTATTTATTTTCCAATCTCATTTCACAGCCGCATGAGAATCTCATTTCTCAGCCGCATGGATTAATTATTTCCCAATCTCATTCCTCAGCCGCATGGATTATTTATTTTCCAATCTCATTTCACAGCCGCATGAGAATCTCATTTCTCAGCCGCATAGGATTAATTATTTCCCAATCTCATTTCTCAGCCGCATGGATTAATTATTTTCCAATCTCATTCCTCTGCCGCATGGATTATTTATTTCCCAATCTCATTTCACAGCCGCATGAGAATCTCATTTCTTAGCCACATGGATTAATTATTTTCCAATCTCATTTCTCAGCCGTATGGATTATTAATTTCCCAATCTCATTTCTCAGCCGCATGAGAATCTCATTTCTCAGCCGCATAGGTTTAATTATTTCCCAATCTCATTTCTCAGCCGCATGGATTGATTATTTCCCAATCTCATTTCTCAGCCGCATGGATTATTTATTTTTCAATCTCATTTCACAGCCGCATGAGAATCTCATTTCTCAGCCACGTGAAATCATTATTTCCCACAGCATGAAATCTTTATTTCCCAACAGCATAAGAAATCTTTATTTCTCAGCCGCATAAAATTTTATTTCGCAATTTTTATTTCCCAGCCGCATGAGATGTTTATTTCCCAGCCGCATGAGATTTTTATTTCAATAATTGATCATGAGATTAATAATTTATCATGCGTTCCTAGATGGAACTAAGAGACTGGCTAGTCGTCTTATTGAATTAAATGGAATAAGACATATTCATATTTGCAATCGATTGACCAATCCCGAATATTGACATATAGATACATGCAGGCTACAATTTATTTATTTATTTTACGAAAGCAGCATGTGTACTTTATGGTCAAGGCATGATTATTCCGTGGTTAGTTTTAATTGTTGTATTAAGCTATGCAAGTCCTACAACCTAACCGCACGGGTATCGTTGTAGAGCTGGACATATCGTACTTGTACGGAAGTACTCATTCTGAATGACCATGACCCACGACATGGGATTTCACTTAACATAGAGGCTACTAAGTTAAATAAAATAATGATTGCATGGAGAGAATGGATTCCCGAGTTCTTACATGGCAGCCCTCTTTGGGACTATTAGTGCCCAACAGGCCGGCTGGTTCCCACAGATACTTCAAATCTGCCACACGGGCAGGGAGCGGTTTCTGCTTATATTATTGTATATTGTATATTGATGACGGGCGTCCCGCTGGGACTCGTCTAATTCATGATTGGCACAATTGATTGATTGGATAGACTAGCCTTGCTTGCCCATAGTAAGAACTGAGAAATCCTTATTGCATAATTCTAGGATAACTTGGGACTCACAGTAGTAAGCCGTAGGAGTTGGATGGCCGTTTAAGTTGATTTGTTTATGTACTGCACCTACTCTGTTACCTAACTGTGATGATCAGAGCATCAGGACATGACGGGCCAACTTCTGTCCTTGTTTGGTTGGGAAGTTGGTTCGAAGTGTCGTGATGTTACGTGAATCCCAGTAGCAAACAGAGATCTATTATTATATTCGCTTATTCACTGGTTTAAATTCCTCATATCGTGCTTCCTTGCGGTACTTGCTATTGGAGGTCTAACCTCTATGGTTTTGCATGGCCAGATTTAGAGCCGATCCCCGAGGACTCAGCTTACTTCTACCTCTAAGATGGTCAATACTAGAGGAATGATCGCAGGAGGACTCGAGTGGGTTCCTTACTTTCCCGCTCGTTTTGTTAATTACTTTACATTTTGCCGCTTGGCACCGACATGTTAGTCGGATAGTCTTGCATTTACTTTTATATAATTGTAATTAAGTCAGACTGCAGCTGATAACAATTGTGTATACGTTGCTATATCATCTGGCTATGTTTAATAAAGCCAGATATCAAGAACATTTTGACTAAGCGTTTGGGACGCCTTACTGCTTTACCTTATATGTTCTCTATTACTGTTTCTTGTTTGAATGATTGAGACAATAGATGTGAAGTGACCATAGCGAGACTTTCATGTAGTATGTACCCCCTTGTCTTTTAGACAGCATTGATCGTATTATACGGTATTCATCTACCCGTAATACGTAGCTGGCTGAGTCATTCCCCCGCTCTTCAGCATTTTGGTTCTTGTCGTGACAAGGTTTTAGTGGTGGCCCACGCAGGTCTGATTTCAGACTTGTGGGGTGTTTTAATTTATAGGATGTCTCAATCACACATGTTCCCCCTTGATCTCATGATTCGTTACTCTCGACTCTAGCTTGACATTCCGGTATCCTTTGACTTCATTGATCTTTCCTGTCCGATCGTTTGATTGTTCTTTTGTCCCTTTTCTTAGGGGCACCTCGTCCGCGTCTGTCAGGATTGGGCAACAACAACAAGGGCAACATGGGCAACCTGAACAGGTTGGTCAGCAACAAGGGCGAGTACTACCTCAGGAGACTATCCAAGAAGAAGTGATAGTGGAACCAGCAGCTGGAACACAGTATCCGGAGGTTCCAACGCCACCCATAGTTCCACCTACCCCAGTGGAAGTGGACACCCCAGCACTTCTGGAGATCATGAGAGGGATGATGGCTACTCAGCAACATCAGATGTTAGTCCAGCAGCGTATGCACGCTCAGTTACAAGAGCAGAATGTACTACTTAACCAAGAATTGCAGACAGTTTTGGAAAGAGGGGCAAGGACAGATTCAGGAGCGTCAGCCAGGTTTTGCAAGTACAACCCCCGCCGTTTCGAAGGCACGGAGGATGCCATCTCAGCAGATGCATGGCTTAAGGATATTGAGGCCATTTTGACAGCCGCTAAGGTGCCGGCAGAAGAACGTGTGGATCAGGTGAAGTTGTTACTTCAGGATCTCGCACGTGATTGGTGGGAATCAGAGGAGGTAGGCATCAGACGTCCTGTGGCTTGGAACGATTTTACTGCAAGATTCAAGACAAAGTACTATGGAGTTGTGGCGCAGTTTGAGCTACAACAGAAGTTTATCAACCTCAGGCAGGCTGGCAAGACAGTAGATGCTTATGCAGCAGAGTTTTGCAGATTGAGTAGGTTCGCCCCAGAGATGGTAGTGACAGAGAGCCAGAGGGCTATGAGGTTCCAGCAAGGGTTTCATCTTGAGCTCTTGCAATTGATAGAGGGGCACAATTACCAGACTTTTGATGAAGTATTGACGGCGACTCGAAGGCATGAGATAACCGTACAGAGGATTACGGCAAGGACTGGAGGTCAGAAGAGATCCCACAGTCAGATTGAAGGAGGAAGGAGAGCAACGCCCCGAGCAACAGTACCGTCCCCTGGCATTCGTATTCACGATGTAGCAGTGCGAGGGCCAGCACCACCAGTCAGGCAGCAGCAACAACAACAGAGGAAGAACCAGCAACCCCCAGCGGGCTGCACTTATTGTGGGAAGGAAGGGCACACTAGAGATGTGTGTCGAACATTGAACGGGCAGTGTTTGATATGTGGAAACCCAGATCATCGGATTACCACATGTCCCATGAATTCGAGGTCAGGAGGACCAGTGCAACAGTTTTTTGCTCTGCCAGCACCAGGGACAGGACAATATCAAGGACCAGCGGTAGCAGTGAGGCCGTTGGCACAGTGCCCGTTCATGACGCAAGCTCAGATGTTTCGGCAGCAGGGACCGCCGATACAGCAACACCAGCATAGACCACCCCAGCACCATCGAGGCAGGGGCCAGCAGCAGCACCATGCTATGCCGCAGCATGGAAACCGACAAGGAGGTTGAGGGCAGGCATTCACTCTGTCCTTGGAAGAGGCATTGGCATCGGGAGATGTTTTGGCAGGTAACATTCTCGTCGTCTCTTATCCCGCAGTAGCATTGTTTGATTCGGGAGCATCACACTCATTTATATCTGCACAATTTACAACATGACTAGGAATGGAGTTTGAGGCATTGCCAGGGAGGTTGAATATACTCACTGGTAATGGGCTCGTAGGAGTTAGTAGAGTTATTCTAGCATGTAGCATTATAGTTTGTGGGCATTCCTTACCCGCCAGGTTGATAAAATTTCCAGTTGGAAATTTCGACGTTATCTTAGGCATGGACTGCCTGAAAGACAGTCATGCGACAATAGATTGTCGTAGAGGGAGTGTATCTTTTGATCTTCCAGGCATGAAGCGGTTCACCTTAGTCAGATCAGTGGCAACTCAACAAGAGCAGGGAGTAGTGATGGCAATGGAAGAAGTTTAAGTTCCGAAGGTAGTTGAAGAGTTTCTAGACGTATTCCCTGAAGAACTTCCAGGTCTACCACCGATTAGAGATATTGAGTTCAGTATAGAATTGGCACCTGGAACTAAACCGATATCAGATCGAGTTTACAGAATGGCGGACTCAGAGCAGGCCAAGGTATATCATCACATAGAGGAACTGAAGGAGAAGAAGTTCATCCAAGCTAGCATATCACCATGGGCAGCACCAGTGGTACTTATGGGGAAGAAGGATGGGTCATCCAGATTGTGTATCGATTACAGGAAGCTTAACGTGGCAACAGTAAAGAAGAAGCACCCACTACCCAGGATCGACGACTTGTTTGATCAGTTGAGCAGAGCTAGAGTTTTCTCCAAGATAGATCTTTGTTCAGGGTATCACCAAGTGAGGGTTCGAAAGGAGGACATTCCCTAGACAGCATTCAGGTTGAAGTATGGGCATTATGAATTCTTAGTAATGCCGTTTGGTTTGACCAATGCTCCAGCAATCTTTATGGATTTGATGAATCGCATCTTTATGCCGTACTTAGATCAATTTGTCGTTGTGTTTCTCGACGACATTCTTGTATATTCAACTAGTGAAGAGGAGCATGAAGACCACCTCCGGAAGGTGTTACAGGTTCTGAAAGAGAACCAGTTGTATGCCAAGTTCAGCAAGTGTGAGTTTTGGTCGGACCATATTTTATTTTTGGGACACATCGTATCAGGAGCTGGAGTAGCAGTGGATTCCAAGAAGGTAGAAGCAGTAGAGAGTTGGCCAGTACCCAAGACCGTAGCAGATGTACGGAGTTTCTTGGGATTGGCAGGATATTACAGAAGGTTTGTATCAGATTTTGTAAGACTTTCAGCATCCATGACCCGCTTGACACGGAAGGACATGCCATTCATCTGGTCGGCAGAATGCCAGGCATCATTTGAGAATCTGAAGCAGAAGTTGATATCAGCACCTATTCTTACATTGCCAGTTGGACCCGGAGGTTTTACCGTTTATTGTGATACGTTAGGTAAAGGACTTGGATGTGTCCTCATGCGACATGGGAAGGTGATAGCATATGCATCTAGGCAGCTTCGAGACCGCGAGAAGAATTATCCAACTCATGACTTGGAGTTGGCAGCAGTAGTATTTGCTTTGAAGCTATGGAGGCATTACTTATATGGTGACCGAGTGGACATGTACACAGACCACAAAAGTATGAAGTACATCTTTATCCAGAAGGAACTGAACATGAGGCAAAAAAGATGGTTGGAGTTGATTAAGGACTATGACGTGGAGCTTCAGTATCATCCAGGCAAGGCTAATGTGGTAGCAGACGCTCTTAGCAGGAGAGGCGGCACATTTATGTTGACAACACAAAAGCACATTTTAGAAGACCTTCAGGAGATGGGCATCGAGGTTATACTTCCTAGTGATGTAGGAGTTCTGGCGAGTCTACAAGTTCAATCCGACTTGGTAGACAGGATAAAGGCAGCTCAGGCACAAGACCCAAGGATTCAAAAGCTTAGGGCAGAATGTGAGTCAGGACTCAGAAAGGAGATGCAAATCCATGAGGATGGTACACTTAGGTTTGGATCGCGTCTATATGTGCCTAGCGGAGATATCAGACAGGAGGTTATGGCAGAAGCTCACAGCTCTCAGTATTCCATACACCCTGGAGGGATCAAGATGTACCAAGATATCAAGCAGCACTTCTGGTGGAACGGGATGAAGAGGGAGATAGCTAGATTTGTTTCCCGTTGCTTGGTATGTCAGCAAGTGAAGGCAGAACAGTAGAGGCCAGCTGGGTTATTGCAACCGCTTCCTATCTCGGAATGAAAGTGAGAACATATTACAATGGACTTTGTGACCGGTTTACCGAGATCACCAAGTGGTAAAAATACTATTTGGGTGATAGTAGATCGGCTTACAAAGGTGGCGCACTTTCTTTCTTTCAGAGTAGGACAATCTACAGAAAGGTTGGCAGAATTGTATATGCAACAGATAGTCAGGCAGCATGGAGTCCCTGTCAGTATTGTGTCAGATAGAGATACCTATTTTACATCACATTTTTGGAAGAGCTTACATCATAGCCTGGGTACCAAGTTAAGATTTAGCACAGCTTACCATCCCCAGACAGACTGGCAATCAGAAAGAACAATTCAGAATTTGGAAGACATGTTGCGAGCTTGCACTCTGGTTTTGGATGATCTTGGGAGAGCCACCTGCACTTAGTGGAATTCTCATACAATAACAGTTATCAAGCCAGTATCCAGATGGCGCTATTTGAAGCACTATATGGTAAGAAGTGTAGGTCACCACTAGCATGGGACGATATCGGGGAGAGAAAGATGTTAGGCCCGGAGATGATTGTTCAGACAGTGGAAGTGGTCAAGGGAATTAGAGAGCGACTTCGAGTTGTGCAGGATCGACATCGTCATTGGGCGGACCAGCATCGTAGGCCGCTAGAGTTTTCTATTGGGGATCACGTGTTGTTACGGATCTCACCTACCCATGGGGTCATTAGGTTTGGTGTTCGCGGGAAGTTGAGTCCGCGGTACGTAGGCCCATTTGTTATTCTTGATATGATAGGCGATGTTGCTTATCATTTATCCCTTCCACCTTCTGAGCTGGTTGTTGGCACCAACCTGTCGTACGAGGAACAGCCTGTGTCTATTTTGGACCGAAGAGAGAAGATACTCAAGAACTGAACAATTTGCCTTGTCCGGGTTGCTTGGGCTCATCACTCTTTAGGGGAGTCAACGTAGGAACGTGAGGATGACATCCGATCACGGTATCCACACCTGTTTGACTCACAAGGTATATTTCTTTCTGTATACCTTGATTATCTTAACTCCTCATGCTTGTTACCTTATGAGTAGAATTACTTAATATTGTAGATTGTTAGATGTAGATACATTACTTGTTATTATCATTGTAGAATGATTGCTTACTCAATTTACTTGTATTTAGATTAGTTTAGCTTTGACGTTTCTATCATGCTTGGATCTGAAATTTTGAGGACGGAATTTTTCTAAGGAGGGTAGAGATGTCACTTCCCATTCCCAGAATACGTATTCTAAATACATGTACTGCTGGAATGTATTCATTTAATATTTATCATGTATTGTTCTGTATTTAAATTCCTTTAATTTTTTGCTAATTATTTTTCTGCATTTTATTCCTGTATTTTACTTTCTGCTTTTATACTCTGCTTTAGCTTTGTTTTAGGTTCGGCTTGGATTGGTTTAACTATGTTGGTTCGTCATGAACCGAAACAAACCCCCACCTACCACCACCCCTTCATTTAAAGTCCCAAACCCTTTCACTCTCTTCATTACTCTTCTTCTTCCTCATAACTCACCCACCAACCTAGAAGAGATAGGCAAGTGCCAACTTGCTTCTTGATGGATCTCCATTTTTGTTGTTCCATTGTCTTCCTCTCAATATTCTAAGACACTATAGGGCTTGGCATTTTCAATTTCTATGGCTAAATTCTTCTAGATCTAAGTTTATAGTATTTTCGAATTTCTTGGGTTTTGATCTATTTAACACTGTTATTTCCAAGTTTGGATGGTTCCATGTTGTAGAGAATTTCGTTCTACCCCATTTTGACCTATGGAAGTCCAAATTTGGAATTACGGTGAAGGTTTTATGGAGCTTGGAAGCTAAGGGTTCCATGACCATCCTTCTCAGGTTTTCTGAGAAGATGGGTCTCTCATTCCTCAGCCACATAAATTATTTATTTTCCAATCTCATTTCACAACCGCATGAGAATCTCATTTCTCAGCCGCATGGATTAATTATTTTCCAATCTCATTCCTCAGCCGCATGGATTATTTATTTTCCAATCTCATTTCATAGCCGCATGAGAATCTCATTTCTCAGCCGCATAGGATTAATTATTTCCCAATCTTATTTCTCAGCCGCATGGATTAATTATTTTCCAATCTCATTCCTCAGCCGCATGGATTATTTATTTTCTAATCTTATTTCACAGCCGCATGAGAATCTCATTTCTCAGCCGCATGGATTAATTATTTCCCAATCTCATTCCTCAGCCGCATGGATTATTTATTTTCCAATCTCATTTCACAGCCGCATGAGAATCTCATTTCTCAGCCGCATAGGATTAATTATTTCCCAATCTCATTTCTTAGCCGCATGGATTGATTATTTCCCAATCTCATTCCTCAGCCGCATGGATTATTTATTTTCCAATCTCATTTCACAGCCGCATGAGAATCTCATTTCTCAGCCTCATAGGATTAATTATTTCCCAATCTCATTTCTCAGCCGCATGGATTGATTATTTTCCAATCTCATTTCTCAGCCGCATGGATTATTTATTTTCCAATCTCATTTCACAGCCGCATGAGAATCTCATTTCTCAGCCACGTGAAATTTTTATTTTCCACAGCATGAAATCTTTATTTCCCAACAGTATGAGAAATCTTTATTTTTCAGCTGCATGAAATTTTATTTCGTAATTTTTATTTCCAAGCCGCATGAGATTTTTATTTCCCAGCCGCATGAGATTTTTATTTCAATAATTGATCATGAGATTAATAATTTATCATGCGTTCCTAGATGGAACTAAGAGACTGGCTAGTCGTCTTATTGAATTAAATGGAATAAGACACGTTTATATTTGCAATCGATTGACCAATCCCGAATATTGACATATAGATACATGCAGGCTACAATTTATTTATTTATTTTACGAAAGTAGCATGTGTACTTTATGGTCAAGGCATGCTTATTCCGTGGTTAGTTTTAATTGTTGTATTACGCTATGTAAGACCTACAACCTAACCGCACGGGTATCGTTGTAGAGCTGGGCATATCGTACTTGTACGGAAGTACTTATTCTGAATGACCATGACCCACGGCATGGGATTTCACTTAACGTAGAGGCTACTAAGTTAAATAAAATAATGATTGCATGGAGAGAATGGATTCCCGAGTTCTTATATGGCAGCCCTCTTTGGGACTATTAGTGCCCAACAGGCCGGCTGGTTCCCACAGATACTTCAAATCTGCCACACGGGCAGGGAGCGGTATCTGCTTATATTATTGTATATTGTATATTGATGACGGGCGTCCCGCTGGAACTCGTCTAATTCATGATTGGCGCAATTGATTGATTGGATAGACTAGCCTTGCTTGCCCATAGTAAGAACTGAGAAATCTTTATTGCATAATTCCAGGATAACTTGGGACTCACAGTAGTAAGCCGTAGGAGTTGGATGGCCGTTTAAGTTGATTTGTTTGTGTACTGCACCTACTCTGTTACCTAACTGAGATGATCAGAGCGTTAGGACATGACGGGCCAACTTCTGTCCTTGTTTGGTTGGAAAGTTGGTTCGAAGTGTCGTGATGTTACGTGAATCCCAGTAGCAAGCAGAGATCTATTATTATATTCGCTTATTCACTGGTTTAAATTCCTCATATCGTGCTTCCTTACGGTACTTGCTATTAGAGGTCTAACCTCTCTGGTTTTGTATGGCCAGATTTAGAGCCAGTCCCCGAGGACTCAGCTTACTTCTACCTCCAAGATGGTCAATACTAGAGGAATGATCGCAGGAGGACTCGAGTAGGTTCCTTACTTCCCCGCTCGTTTTGTTAATTACTTTATATTTTGCCGCTTGGCACCAACATGTTAGTCGGATAGTCTTGCATTTACTTTTACATAATTGTAATTAAGTCAGACTGCAGCTGATAACAATTGTATATACGTTGCTATATCATCTGGCTAGGTTTTGTAAAGCCAGATATCAAGAATATTTTGACTAAGCGTTTGGGACGCCTTACTGCTTTACCTTATATGTTCTCTATTACTGTTTCTTGTTTGAATGATTGAGACAATAGATATGAAGTGACCATAGCGAGACTTTCATGTAGTATGCACCCCTTGTCTTTTAGACAACATTGATCGTATTATACGGTATTCATCTACTCGTAATACGTAGCTGGCTGAGTCATTCCCCCGCTCTCCAGTATTCTGGTTCTGGGGTGTGACACTCACTCTCTCTCTCTACCTACACTCCACACCCCATCACCAGCCCATCAACTCCCCCCCATGTGGCCGAACACTCTCTACTCTCTCTCTTAATATCTCTCTCTCACTTTATATATTATACACACACACACACACACATTAATATCTAACTATCTCTCTCTCTCTCTCTCTCTTCTTACACACCATCACATCCCTCTCTCTTTACATCATCAGCACTCTCCCCCCCACTTGCTGTACGAGCAGCCCCCTCTCCCTACTTCTCTTTCTCTCTTTTCCCCACATAATATCTCTCATTCCCTCTCTCTCCCTTTATATTAAAACACATACACCCCTATTCTCTCTCTTTATTTTTTTCTCATTCTTCACCATCTCCCATGGCCGACACACCCTTCCTCCATGGTCGGCGCGCACACAACCACCACTCCAACCTCCTCCCCGACAACCTCTCCTCCTCCTTCTCCATGCATCACCACAACCACCATTACTATCAAAACCAACACCACCAACCTCACCATCTTCACAACCACCACTTCCACCATTAAACCGCTGCCGCCACCACCATCTCCGGCGTGTCCCCGCCACCCCGTGCCGCTGGGCCGCCACCGCACCGTACCGCCGCAGCCACCACGCGCGTGCAGCAGCAGCGCGCTGCCACAGCAGCAGCAGCTGCAGCAAGCAGGCGCAGCAGTAGCCGCGGCCGACCGACGCCGTGCCGGTGCCGTGCTGCCGTCGCAGGCCGCCGTGGCCGGCCGCCGCGAGGTCCACCGTGGCCCCTAGGCCGGGAGCACACCCCCGTACCCTCCCGTGGCGGTCAACGTCCTCCGGGACGCGCCGTCTAGGCGATTCGTGCGTTTTGCACGGAATCCCGTCGACGCGTGCGCGGACGAATTTCAGAATTCGCGTCTCGGGGCAGCGACTTCACACTGATTTTCTGGGAGATCCGACCGTTGGATCGGCGAACTCCTTGCTCCATCTCAATCTCGGTATATCCCTCTTCACCTCTGTCAAGTTTGAACTGTTAATTTCGTCGTTTGATACATCAAAACCGGCCACCAAGTTGACATTTTAATTTGTACTATTTTTGGGCAGTTTTGCAACACCAACTTCGCGGGTTCGTATCTTCGTCGTCGCAGCTCCGTTTTGTGCGCTACCAGTTTCGGTGCACATCTGGTATAACCCTCTTCCTTCCCCCTTTAGATTTTATTTCGGTTTGAGCTTGTTAGGTCGGTCGAATTCGACGCCAAAGTTGGTCGTTCGAATTCTTAGTGTTGCACTTGTAAAATTCCATTTTTGAACCCGGGACTCTGGATTCAATTTCTGACACCAACAATAGACTCGTGGCGTCGTTCTGGCATGTTTTCATATAAAGTTTGCTTGATTTGGAGAACGTGGGCCCTGGCACGTATTTCGGTGCAAAGCGGGTCCCACTTTCTGAGTCAACAGGTCACTTTGAGATCGGCTCATCGGAACCCAATTCCGGATATACCATTGAGTTCGTATCGTCATTCTGGACTCGTTGACACATAATTTACTAGGTTTTAGCGGACATTGGTTCCGGCACGCATTTCGGTGCAAGTCGGATACCAATATCCGGGTCAACGGGTTATTTTGAGTTCGGCTCATCGAAATCCAATTCCGGATATACCGTTGAGTTCGTATCGTCATACTGGATTCGTTGACATATAATTTGCTGAGTTTTGAGGACATTGGCTCCGACACGCTTTTTTGTGCAAATCGGAATTTCAATGTCCTGGTCAACGGGTCAATTTGAGATCGGGTCCACGGAATCCAATTCCGGATATATCGTTGGGTTCGTATCGTCATTCTGGATTCGTGGACATATAATTTGTTAGGTTTTGTGCACTTTTATTTTGATACGTTTTTCGGTGCAAAGTGTCCAACGGCGGACATTATTTTGGTCCGAAATTACCGTTTTGCCCCTGTGTCCAAATTGGACTTTTGGGTAGGCTATCTTAGCTAATTTGACCATTCTGGACACGTTGGTGATGTTAGTTTCATCATCCGATAACATCTGTAGGTTTTTACCCTATTATTATAATCTTTCTCCTTTTGTGGTATTTGAGATCCATCGATTCCAGTGATTTCACAACCACTGAAATTGAATGTGTTGACCCTGTAGATGTTTGTAGAGACTAGCTTTGACCCAGTTTGACCATGGTTGACTACTTTGACTGAACGTCGAAGTAGAGTCCACATTTGACCTAGGTTAGACTAGTTTTGACCTTGGTTGACCATAGTTGACTATTTTGACCAAAAGTCAACCAGAAGTCAACCGTAGCCTAAAATTGACTAGAACTGGACCGAAGTTGACCAGTTGACCCAAAGTCAACTGTTAGTCAACATTAGTCAAGTTTGACCTAGAGTTGACCTAGGGTTGACCAGAGTTGACCAGTTGACCAAAAGTCAACTGTAAGTCAACCATTGACTTAGATTGACCTAGTTTGACTTAGTATGACTTGATTTTTACTTCCAAACCCTTATATTGATACAGTATTCCACCTATAGGTCCTCGAGGCACTGTTCTTGGACCAGTTGACATATTCCACCAGATCTCAGGCGAGTACATTCTCTGATAATATTTCTGTTTTATGATATCGATCGTCTATGTTTCTTGTATTTAGTATAGATATCCTTGTTCTCTTGACACATTGTTCACACGGATTGGTATTTCTCTGGATCCCGTCATGAGATGTTATTCCTCGCTTTCCTTGGTATATCTTGTGCAAGTCTTTCTTGTTCCTTGTGCATTGTATAGACACGATTCCTGCGAAGGCTAGCTACCCTATCGGAGAATCGCATGTCATGATGTGTCATGGTTGGATCCACTATACTAGTCGGGGACGGGGAGTATTAGTGTAGATGTGTGGTCAATACCCGCCTTGTATATCTTGTGAACCTTATGAATGCCAATCATACACCACACGTATGGTTGGCTAGATCATGACCTTGTGCAGACCCAAGCCGGCCACATGTTGTAGCTAGTACTCACACACTTAGACAGATGATTCTTGATTCTTGTACATGCCATGATCAGTTTTACTTGCCTTGTTCTAGCTCTAGATTTATAGCTTACCTTGCCATGATACTCACATGTACATTTCATGATTTCTTGTATATTCTCTCTATCTACTGCTACATGTTCAATATCGTCTAATTAGAACTGTTATTTGAGATTTGTGCTCGTTCCATCCTGACTGGATATGTTGATAAAATTTTAGGAATAGTTGTGCCCTCAGTATTTGGACTTCATGATGTTGTTAGCTGAGGTGGATCTCACTGTTCTTCTATGTGAGTTGCCTGGTAGTTATCCTTAGTTAGTTTTGTTGTTTATTCTTTATTTTCCTGTCTTATGATCCTTGTAGATTACAGTTGTTCTAGTGATATTGTTATTATTTCTTGTCTTATCTTCCTTAGTTTTCGTGATGTGACATGATTACATTTCTAGTTATGGATCTTTAGATGTTGTAGTTAGTATAGTATACTTGACAGCGTTCTACCGTCGATACTACGGCGTAGGCTGGGCGTGGCCCACGTATTCGTACCCGTATATCCGGGTGCGGGTTATGACAATTTTCGTTGTCCAGAAGACATGTCACTACATTACGGGCTAAACCATCCATGTTATCTCTAGAGTTAATCCTTTGCGAGTTCTGATGAACAAGCCTGGTACACTCAATTCCAGACTTGCTACCTAGGCGATGCTGTTAGTGTAGTATGATATGCTCTATTTCCCGCAGAAGTCTGTCAAGGTTCAAGCCCTAGCTAACTTCTTGGCTGCTTATCAAATTCTTGAAACTTCAAAACTCTATGATGAGATTCCCGACAAAAATTTAGAGTCTAATACGACTTCAAAAGGAGTACTTGCTTGGCGTCTATTCTTTGATGGTGCATCCAAAATCGGACCTAACGGTATCATCATCACTGGAGTTAGAGTTATCCTCGTATCTCCAGAAGGGCTAGTCATTCAGAGAGGCTATTCTCTAGACGAGCCATGTTCCAACAATATTGCTGAATACAACGCTTTGCTTATCGGTCTCCAGTTAGCTAAATAGCTGGATATTGATTACCTTAAAGTATATGGGGACTCTAAATTGATTGTCAACCTGGTTAGAGGTACGTATGAGGTCCGGCATCAAGATCTCATCCCTTACCAAAAGGCAGTAGTTGAACTTGCTATATTATTCAAAGATTTCTTTATTGAACATGTACGTCGAGCATACAATATAGAAGCGATGCACTCGCTCATCTAGCAGCATTACTAGTTGTTCCGTTAAAAGGGCAATAATTAATTGCCATTGCTAATCGAGAATTATTATGTGTCAAGAATAATCTAAACATTTAATTCTGTAATGCGGTCGAAATTTGCTCTATTAGTAAAGATTGGAGGACTCCCTTCATTGACTTTGCAGTACATGACATCTTACCAGAAGACCCTAAAGAAGCAACGAAAATTCATCGTCGGTCACTCCGATTCTATTACAATCACTCTTCTAAGACACTCTACCGTCGATCTTTTGACGGTATGCTCCTGCGCTGCCTCACAAGTGATGAAGCAAAACGGATACTACGTAAAACTCAAGATGGTGTATGTGGTGCACATCAGCCTGGTCCTAAGCTACAAGACTGTATTAGACGCATGGGATATTATTGGCCCACTATGGTGACAGATGCAATCGAGTATGCAAGGAAATACAGAGCATATCAAATCCATACAGATTTTATCCACCAACCATCAGAATTCTTATATCCTACTGCAGCATCTTGGCCCTTTGATGCTTGGGGTATGGATGTCATTAGTCCTATTAAACCACCATTATCCCGAGGACATCGGTTCATCATGGCTATAACATATTGCTTCTCAAAATGGGCAGAAGCTATTCTCCTTGCTAAAGTCAAGACAAATAATGTCATCAGCTTCATCAAGCACCACGTGTTCTATCGATTCGACGTTCCTCAAAGAATCATTCATGACAATGGACCTCAGTTCGTAAGTCAAGCATTTACTCGATTATGTAGTGACAGTCGAATCAATAACATTGCTTCTACAGCTTATAATCCTGCAACCAACGGTTTAGCAGAAGCATTCAATAAGACAATTATCAAGCTTCTTAAGAAGATCATTTTTGCTAATAAATGCAATAGGAGCAAAAAGCTTGGAGAATGTCTATAGGCATACCGCACTACTGTACGTACCCCGACTGGTTATACACCCTTGTATGGATGTGAAGTTGTCTTACCGTTGGAGATTCAAATTCTATCCCTGAGAATAGCTATCGCCAACAAATTAACAGTAGAAAATAATGATTGCCTTCAACTTCAAGAGCTTGAGGCACTCGATGAGAAATAGTTGCTAGCTCAACAGCACATGGGTTATATCAAGCCCGTATCTCGAAAGCCTTCAACCGCAAAGTCAAAGTACGAGTCTTTCAAGAGGGTGAAATGGCCCTTACCGTCAGACGTTCTATAATAATAACGCACATGAGCAAGGGCAAGTTCGAGCCAAAGTGGGAAGGTCCCTACGTTATAAGCAAAGTTTTCTCTAACGGAGCCTACCAGTTGACCGGGATGGATGGTCGAATAGCTATGATGCCTATCAACGGCAAATTTCTAAAGAAATACCATGTTTGAACACATATATTATATTTTCTAGCAAAATATTGTACATACATAATCCTCGAATTACTATCTTTTATTCATTCTTTCGTGAATAAATCCATAGATAATAAGTCCTAGAAAATTCCCCAGTAGAGTCTAACTCAGATCTTACGGTACATCCTCAAAAGATTAAACCTTAATGTCTACTACAACATATCATCACGACATTATCTTTTGAAATCCAGTCGTTTTAAAATATATCTTATTCTTGAGCCCCGCTGGATTAAGAATAATCAACAGATATAAGAATTCACGTCCATATTACCTCTGAATTTTTTTGTCTGTATCAACGACTTGTCACGTCCACATTACTCTGGTAACATCATCCCAAAAATAACATCACATCAAGTTATATTATGTTACGTCCATATGACACTACACCAAATATGGTCTTTTACGGCTCACAATATGCGTCGTACAACTAACTTTACGGCTCACAGGGTCGTGCCGTAAAAGAGTACGAGTATTTATGGCGTAAAAAAATAGACCGTAACTTTAGTAAATGCACGCCGTAAATGAAGCTGCTGGAAAACTTTGGATCTTATTTACGGCCTATATTGCAGGCCGTAAAACTAATAATTTACAACTCGAAATGATGGCCGTTAAAATATTCAATTTCTTCAATTTGTGGCACACAGAACAAGCCATGAATACTTAAAACAAAAACATACACTCTCACATTAATGGCCAAAAAATGCAGGCTGTAAATGCTATGTTTATGACTCGAAGTAAGGGTTGTTAAAGGGTTGATGAGTTCTATTTTTTGGCTAGCAAAGCGTGCCATGATTATGGTTTTTTTTGTATATAATATCCACATTTGAATAGCTACAAATATAAATTAATCAACCAAAATCAAATATGACTTAAATATGGTTCTTACAGTATTCTAACAGAAATCGAACTAATTGCCCATCAATTGAGAGTATTTACTTAACACAAAGCAAAAGTGTTTAAACCAGATTTCCAATAGCAAAGTCATTTTCTTACTACAAGATTCAAAGCAAAAGTCTTTAAGCTCACATCAAAAATTAATGTCTTACTACATAATCAAGTCTCTGTCTTATTACAAAACCAAAAGTCATTTTCTCATTATGGCTGGACACTTCAAGACCTTCAAAGATTTTCAAGTCTTTAAGCTCAGAATAACTCATTTTCTAGAAGCATGTCTCCCCACTTTCTTTAAGCTTTACCTAAATTAAAAAAAACAACATTAACACAATAAAGATTGGGAGACGTTATAATATCCAATAAAGAATATGCTGACTTGATTACAATTTTCATCTTGTACATGAGCAGTAAGTTTCAAGATAACAATAATCATTAAGATGTACATAATGCTCATGAAGGATGTAAATTACCAGTGACGGATTGGTCCAAGCGAAAGCAGACTTTAGTAGAGAGAGTAACAATATTTTTTAAGAGAACAAGGAGTATTCATAAGGATAAAGGTGAAACAAAATCAAATACTCTCCTTGTTAGACCAATACAAGATATATATGTTCTGAGTTCAGGTAAAACATTGGTTACCACGGGCATGTACTAATGTTTTGAGTAAGACAAGGCATGAAGCTGAACATAATATTTACAAAATTACGAGTACAAAAGACATTGCTGGCGGATGGTGAACAGTACCCTTGGCAAGTCTTAGTTCACTACTACCACTTATGATCAGCATGAAGGATGTACAAGGAGTTGACATGTTCAGGTTGTTTGAAGCTCATCAAATTCATACTTAGATTTGGACAAACCTAAGCAGCAAACCATTTCTTGGCCATACTAATCCAGCATCATTAAACAACTGCACAACTGAATCCAGAAGTAATAGGCCCATTTTGAAGGTAAAGAAAATTTCTGTTATCTAGACTAAAGGTATAACGTAGAAAAGGAATATGAGATTAATAGGAAATGTTCTCATTCCAAGCTGAGCCCATTTTGCCAAAGAAGCAACTTTACCATCGCAATTGCAACTACTTTAAAATTCTATATTACGAAAAATCTTCACCACCTTTGGAGCCTTCTCACAGCAATAGGCACAAATGAATTACATGAAACCAATATCAGTTTAATTCAACAACTGCACAAATGAAGATAATAATATCTCGTCAAATGAAGATATATATGCTGCTATTATTAGCCCTCTACAAATTTCACATTTTTACTGTCTACGAAGACAAAATCAAGAAAGTTATTGCATGCAGTAATAACTACTTAACTGGAAACTAGAGAAAGGCTTTGGAAGTACATACTACTAGAGTCAAAAGATTGTCAAGCAGCCCTTTTTTTCCAAAGAATTATCCACCATTAACCACCAAAAATATTTAGTAAAGTCTAAGTATATATCTATATAGTATCCCAGGTGCACAAACATTCAAAGTGCTGCTCAAAAAGAAATGTTGAACTTTCAACCGACATGGGTTGTATTTCAAATATAGTGGTTCAAAAGAAGCAAGACGCTGAGGAGAAGTAACTGCACCCATAAAAAGTAGTATATTTGGATGTCGTAACCTCTTCATAAGTAATACATTCACAAATAAACCAGATATAAACACTTGCAGATAATATATGCAATAGGTACTTATCCAGGCAACAACTGAACATAGAAGAAATTACAAAGTTGAAGATGGGACAGATCTACCAATGTAATTTTATTTTCAATTTCAAGAATATTACTCCATATGATTTGAGTACTGTAATTTCTAACTGGAAAAAATCATTACCCGTAATTGGAAAATAGAAGACATAATAAGATAAGAACAAAAAATTGCGTGCTTGAGAACAAGAGAACTGGTTAAACATGAGATCAAAGGCACTCCTTAATAGTGTTGCCCTCAACCAATAGATATGAATGTATCAATTATTTTTCACATCTTTGATACCTGAAGTAAAATAGTTTGACAATTACAAGATAAGATGCCAAACAAATTCAGGAATAGATCTAGAAAATGATCAAGGTGGGTGCAATGTTGCCGTGTTCTTTATCTTACTAACATGTCCCATTCTCATAATTGCACAATTAAGTTTCATACAAACCATTTTTAAGTCATGCATTAACTAGACTATAATTTTCCAAGATTTACATGACATGCAAATTGAACTCCTATATCAATGTTACAAATACATAAAGTTGCAGTCAACCATGAAGATACATTTCCATGGCAAACTACTTTGTGCATAAACATATGCAGCTTCTTAGTCATATACCAAGTTTACAATCAAAATATTAATAAAAGAAATGTGATTTGAATTTGCATGTTACCTCTTGCCTAAAGCAAATTATAACTTCATCTGAATATTCCTGCTTCAAAAATACTTTAACTGCAACATCCTGCAAGAGTATGAGATAACTTTAGCTTTGCTATAAAAGAACAACATCAGTTTACCAAATTCAAGTTCATATCAACCTTCAACCTGTGGAAGTCAATTAGCACAATGCAAGGATACACCATGCAACAATTTAATGCCAACACCAAGTATTGCATTAACCAAGGAATACTTCTTATACATACCTACTTCAAAAAGATCAAGCAATATTTAAACAATGTCCAGATACCAATGCCAGGTTCTTGTCTTCGTATCTATATCATGCAGTGTCGTATTCGTGTCCGTGCGACATATCCTCTAGTGCATGCCCAAATATTGATGTATAAAGCATCCTTGACCTATATCAATGATCATTGTCTAGCTACACCATTCATAGATGGGTGCGTTCCTTTACTTGTAAACTGACTTGCAGTTTACGGCATATGGAAAAATCAAGATGACACATTAATAAGTTAAATAAGTGCACCATATGCACGTTCTCAAACAACTCTTCAATTGTTTATATACTCAACAATTCTTCAATTGTTTAGATGACATTTGTAAAACAAATCTATATCAAGAAATCACCTTCTTTAGCTACTTAGAACTAACTCATGACGACTAAAATTCGAAATATGATAATAAATAAACAATTCAATCCAAATAATTTTTGAGGTGAAACCACAAATATATAGCAAAGGGTTTCACAAATCCCGATTGCCAATTCATGGTTCCACTTTACAACAGTTCCAAATTAATCTCTCGAGTATCATCAGCCTCCTGAAATATCTTTGTCATACTAATGGCCTACCTTTGCGAAATAATTCTAGCTAATAATAACGTTACATATACAAAAATCCAACAATAAATGCCAATAGCCAAACAAATTCTTTCCTCCTAATAATCTAGCATCTTAGTATAATGCCAATCATACATTTCCCGTGCACCTAATTAACCAGAAACATGTAGGGTTAAAAGAATGCACAAATGGTATTGGCATCGCACAAACTAGAAACTGCTACTAACCTGTACTTGAAAATAGAGTAATATGGCATATATGGTCTCTTGTACTGGGCACCCATGTATGGACTGAAATGTTGGAGACGGTACTGCTTCATTCCATGTACATTAGTCTATTTTACAGACACCTGTCAATTTGAAATTTTTATACAAGTAAAGCTGAATAACTGATACAATGAACGCTTCTAAAATTGGAATAACAAAATCAAATATAGACAACCAAAAATGACTCACTTTAAGTTGGCAGCCATGTAATTCAGATTCAGTTAACTGAAGGGCCTCCTATACAGCCTAAACTTCTAGAAATTCTACATTCGCATACGGCTTTTGCTGATCAAATTTGTCGGTAAGAATAGTGACCCTATTCACTGTTCCACAAGATTGGAAGTGGTGCTGCACTTCTTCAGGTGTGCATGAATAATCCACCTGCAATGACATTGAGGATAATACATGCACTAGTTGTCAGATCACCTACAACCTTCTCATTAAAAGCATAACGACTAGAGGAGAGGTAACAGAGTCTGAAGACAATGTTAAGTCAAGAAGCCTAAGATCATACCACACATGGATATATCATACGGTTAAGGAACAGTTGCCCAATCTTCTATCTAAAGTAGGAAATGGTACGACAAACAAATATTCATTAATCATACCATAATTTGATCACATGTTTGAAATATACAATCAATTATAACCATGGCATGTTAAGATATGAAAAGAATTATAGAGAAATAAACTAACTTTTTGCCAGGACTGTCCCTGGCCCAATAGTTAAAAGAAAACTCTTCATCATCAACTCTATTGAAGTCCAAGTCCTCAGCAACATCAAAATTCCCGGTATCATAATTAAATATTTCAATGCCTATTCCTTTTGGTTTATCTTCATTGAATATACCACTCAGTAATGTTGTGGTAGCCCAATAGCTGCATGTACCAATAACAATCATAATACCTACATAAACTTAAATAGAAAACAACAAACACAATACCTCATTAGGGTCAACGGGTTTTATGAACACAACTAAGTGTCTTTCCTAAAGATAGCATGAAATCAAAACAATACATCTGTAAGAGGAATACATACACAATATCTTGAAAAACGATGAAACTTTATGTCCGACAATGGTCAACCATAAGAATTAATATGTTCTTCTCACCATCAACATGCAGGGGCAGCTGGATGTAGTTTAAGTAGTTAAACTATGAGGGATCTTCTTTCAGGAAGTAGGTTTTAGAATGAAAAGTGTAAACAATGTATATTACCTTATCTAATATGTTTCTACATGATTGCTATGTAGATTCAAGTAACCATCTGACTATTAATCTTACTGTCATCAGAGCATACCAAACAGACTATTAATCTAACTGTCATCACAGCATACCAAACAACTCTCACTGTCTTTATGTATTAACATATTAGATCTTTGTATCCCAATAGCTACTAAGAACTGTCAAATTTTGGTTCTCTTCCGTCGTCCCCAACGGGACTGTGTCGATCTCTGAAATTTGAAACCTTTAAAATTGGATCTCAAGGGTCTTGGTGAGTGACATTTCCAATTAGAGTTGGAAGAGGAAGAGGAAGAGGAAGAAGGGGAAAAAAAAGTAGGAAGAGAGAGTGTTATGTCATAGAAGGAGTCGTGTTACCCCCAATCAATTTTAACGTTAGTCTCTAATAAATTTAGAACTTATGTGTCTTACTTGCTGGTCTACGATGTCTCTAACCAAAAAAAAGGTTGTCTTTGTCAAAGGCTTAAAGGAAAAGAGTACATACTCTAGCAGGACCAGAAAAACAAATGAATCTACTGAAACTGCAGTTAGTATCAAAAAGGTCTATGATCAACATTTGTATGAACATTCAAAACAAGTCTTTCCAGAATCCCAAGTCAGACTTTCAGAACCAAGCATATCAGACTGTTGACTCCGACCACTATCAACAACACCAACACAACTCAGAACACAGTAGTCCCAGCTCATTGACGAAGCTTTCTATAACTCGAAAATGATCTCTTATATAGCAGCTAAACTTTTCCTGCCCAATAACTAAAAAGAAACACTAGGTTATGAAAAAAATTACCAACAAGAAAACTTTTGACCTCAGGAAACTACATGTATTGCCAATTTAAATTCCTCCAATCGAGACAATATGCAACAAAGATCATCTTCCAGTATTTCAGGACAAGAATAAAACACATATACCAAGTTATTTTGTCTGCATGATATGCCATACAAAATGCGTCCACCATGTTGTTATTGGAAAACATCAGTTACATTGTAAATAAGCTGGACAAATGTATGGTGGTATAATACTTGCAACATCCCTACACTCAAAGTAGACATAACATGAAGTTTAAATGTGCGAGAATGGTGTCCAAGGAAGACTAGCATGCACTAAAAGCCTTTATCTCAAATATTTTGGCTGTTTGAATCGCAATAATAAATATGACGTGAAAAAACCATGACCAACTAAAAAGTGTAAACCATTGACACATTGACTCCAATATTAAAATGAAACTAAAAGAGTGAAAGTAAATAACTGTCACTCGAAAATAAATCTTAGCTTAACTGTACTAGAAAAGGCTCCTCCTAATATAGGTTATGGGGAGGGCCAAGACTTGCACAACCTTAACCCCAATAATATGTTGTTTACTCGATTCAAACTCGCATCCTACAGTGTGTAATCACCAATTTGATGCCCTCTAGCTTAACGCTACTCCATGTCTTGTTGCAGGGATGAAATCACCAATTTGATATGCATACAAAATCCTGTCTACATGATACAACTATATGAACATTAAACAAAACCTAAACATACTAGTATAACATAACAAATCAAGCATAGTACAATCAACTCCAATAGCTGATCAAAGATGTGTTAGGAAAATTCAGGAAAAATTAGGGGAAATTAGGAGAGAAAAATAAGGGAGGGGGTTATTTTTGGGACCTGCTGTTGATCTCGATGTTGATGGCGCGCTTGGTGACATTCCAGACCTTGCTGGTGCGGCCATGGTAGAACTTGTGCGGCATCCCCTTGTGGACCATCCCGTTGACCTTGACGTCGACGTAGTCGACACCCTCGATCCATAAAACTCATCAAAGATAACGCTCTTTGAATGCGTATACGCCCAAAATCTCAAAAATTCATAGAGGAATCAATCGAAACCCTAGATTTATGGCCATAGAAAAAACCTCGAACCTACCAAAAAATGTAGTAGAATTAAAAATCCACCAAAACCCTAGCTTCGTGAAATTAATCAAAGATAAAACCCACTTGAAGAACTTCGATTTCGATTTTGGCTTCGGGAGGAGGAGGATCTTGGATGCGAGCTGGAGTGGATCTTGGACGCGGCTTCGGGAGGAGGAGGACCTCTGTTTCTCCCAACGGTCGGCTAGGTTTTTTGGAGTCATGTTTTTTGTTTGGGTTTGGACGTCTTTTAACTTCACGAGACTTATGTTTTAAGCTTCTTGGATTTGGTATATCTGAAATTATGGAGAGAATTTTTCTCTTACCAATTTTATGAGAAAACTGATGGCAAAAATTTTTGGGAGCAAATAATTTGGCGGAATATGTTTTATGGCGTTAGTTTGGTAGGCCATGAAAGCGTATTCATTTTACGGCCTGCTAGTGCACGTCATGAATGCTATAGGTTCCCTATAATGAATACGGCTCGCATAAAAGCAGGTCATAATTGATGACATTTAACGGCTCTAAAAATGTGTGTTGTAATAAAATGCGAAAATGAAAAATTTACGGCTTGCATTTACGGTGCGTCGTAATATTGCATTATTTACGGCCTGCATCCAACGCACGCCGTAAATGAGAGGCCGTAAAAACCTTAATTTGGTGTAGTGACGTTACCTCTAACAGATATAATAAATGATGCTATTTTCAAGAAATACATCACATCTAGTACCTCTGAATGTATTTCTACACTTCTATTTATTGCTTGTATCTCAAACAGATACATAATAAGTAATAGATTCACAAAATTACCATATTTTCATTTCATTTTAAATCTTGAGAACATAAACTATTACATTTCTCGAAAAAAATGTTGAAAATCGTTCAAAAAGATTATTACATTCATTTTATCCTTTGGAAGACTCATTAGGGAGGTGGAGTGCTGAGGTCAAAAATTAGCTTCTTTAAAGCTTCAGCTCATTCCAGTCTGGTAGCAAAAACTCTTTCTCTGGCCAAGTTCCTACTGAACTCTGGAGTTAGTGGCTGCATCGATAAGATATGACGCTCCCTCTCCGCATTTCGAGCTCGAATAAGGTCATCCCTCTGTCTATTGAAGTCATCCAGACGGCTCAAGGTAAATTGACGCAGTTCTATAACCACCTCCTGACATTTTCTAGCCGCTGTGAGTGATGCACAGACTCGGGCCAATTCAGCTTCCAGTTCTTGGATGCGAGCCTGACCTTCAGACACGTCTTTGTCTTTATTTGCTTCTTCGGCCTTATAAAGTTCAATAGAAGAGACGGCCACAACTATAACAGATTTTATCTCTCCAGATTGTACAACAAATACTGCCTAGTATTGTCAAGCATGGCTCACCGTTCTTCACGCTCTCAAGCTATGGCTACACATTTAGCATCCACCAGTCTATTTATATTCCCCCTTATCAGATCCGGATAAGACTGGATAGGCTCCTCTAGCTACGACAGGATTTGCTCTAAGGCATTTGCCCTCTCTATGTCGCCAAAATTACGTATATATTCAATTGGACAAAGAGAAGACCTCGTCACAAAATCGTAAGAACAATTCTTCTCTATGGCCAATTGAACCAAGGATCGCAAAGAGGTAAATAAGGTATCCGTATAAATACAGATAATGCTACCCATCACCGCCATCACGCCAGGCGTCGCTACTGCGTCTGAAACTTCTCCTTCTACAAAGGCCGAAGGAATATTGGAAATCAGGGTAGCACCAGTACTTAGATATTTCAGTACAGGCATTCATGATGAACCCCCCTCCATAGCACGTGACATGAGGTTTCCAGCATCCAAGGGAGCCTGAGTCGAACTAAGGCTGAATGCAGTAGAAGCTATTGGGACTTCAGCAAGTGTCCCGACATGACTTTCTGCAATTCAAATCAAAATCATTATATCACATATCCTTGGATAAAAAGCAATGGTAAATAAAATCAAAAATTTACCTGGGCCCGTTGGAATATAAGACGTATTGACAGGCTGAGTATCTCTTTCTGTATAAAGCCTTTCTACTACAAAGGCAGATATTGCTGTACCAGCTTGACTGCTCCCCGCCTTCGAGCCTTCAGACATAAAATGGCTGCTCTCGACTTATGAATCAGCGTGGCTGCCCCTAACCCCTGATTCAACCTAATCACTTTTGGTCCCCGACAGAGCGAGGGTCGTTTTAACCTCAGACGTAGCTTGTTCTTCCTAGGCTTCTAATTCTGTCCGCTTCTCTTCAAAAACATGTTCGACGGAGTTTTGAGTCCCTCGATATCAGTATCAAGGTGTTCATCACCTTTGAGGCCTTATAGACTTTTATTACCTTCAGCGGGGCTCTTATCGCCCTCATTTTTATTAGATGGGCTTCCATCGCCCTCAATATCGACATCAGAGTTCTTATTGTCAAGGGACTCATTGGGACTCTGATTATCTCCACCAGGGCTCTGGTCGCCCTCATCTTTAACAGGGTGCTCATCACCCTCAATTGTAATTTGGCCATCTTTTGCCACCAAATCTTGACCTTCCTGGGTCGCTAACTGAAGGTCGCTCGATTTAGCCTTCTCAAAATCTTGGACTGTGTAAGCAATGTCCACATAGGTGTGCTCATCTTTATAGTCTAAGTCCCGCAGCGCCTCTATAATATCTTCATCTCGAAAGGGTAGCTCGCTTGGAACAGTGGCTTCAGTAGTTTGGGTCATAGAAGGAGCTGGAACCTCCGAAGCAACTTCCTTCCCATCTCGGCTCTAGACTCTCCCAAATGGAACAGACAATTCCCCATGCATAGTGGCTCTCAAAGTGTTATCAGAAGCAGACGGAGATATCAGATCGGAGGAAATGAGTATTGTGATTGCCCTAGCAGATAGGGGGACATCGGTCTCAGTAGTCGTCAACTTTAAACCAGTACCCATAGGAACATCTATAGAAGCAGCTGAAACTGATGCGGTAGCCTGTAGAAGTTCTGAAGATGAAGGAATCTCAATACAAATGGCCAAAGGGTTAACGTATAATAACTCTTGTTGGACTAAAAGATTAAGGGTATCACCTTTCGGAGAGGGTACACCTCCAGGTGATGGCGGAGACCTTTCCTGTGACGGCAGCGAGGGTTTTTTATTAACAGGAGACTGCCTTGGCGAGGATAGAGTAGGAGAAACCACAGTCTTCTCCTTCACAACTCTGGATGCCACTAATTTCCTTCTTGCCTTGCATTTGAGCAGTGGTTGCGGTGAGGCTCCAGCTTCAAAAGGTCATCTTGCGAGTCTCTAGGAGCAATCTGTAGTGCCCCGTCCCGCAAAGTCAATCGGAGGAATCGAAATGCCGACGGCGTTGGAACTTAGCCTTGCAACGGCTGCTCGAAGGCTCGCTCGTCCGAGGCGACTCCTCGCACAGGTGGGGGAGTTTCGGTGAACTCGTTTCATCTTAGCCTTCACTTAATAATGCACATGTTTTCAACTTGCACTGGTAGGCTAATCTAAAAGCTACGTACCAACATAGCTAAGGGAATAATTCCGACCAGTCGGAATGTCTTAGAACATGGAAAATGGTCCCACGGTCTTCATAGAAGTCGGCTCAGCGTGCTTTCAAATGACACTCGATCCTTCGATCCCGTGGCTTGGGAGAAAGAAGTTGGCTTAAGTTGCTAAGTTGCCCCGACACTTGAAATAGCCTAAGTCATAGGCGTCGCCTGCGTGAATGCTTGTTAAAGCATGCACGGTCCCGTCATGTTGCCCCGACACTCAAACTAGCCTAAGTCATAAGCGTCGCCCACATGAATGCTTAACAAAGCATGCACGGTCTCGTCCCACAAGGCTTGGCATAGCCTTCGCACGTCCCGTAAGTTAAGTCGTCTCGCACGGCTCGTTGGCTTAAGTCTAGTCACCCGAAAAATTGGTTGTCCAAGTCGACCCCGTGCCTAGCATGTTCCCTCGACGCGGAGCTCGGCGTAGCCCTCGCTCATCAAGTCGTCGCCTGAATAAGTTAGACAAGTGTTGTGCTGGGCTCTCAAATCCATTTCTAGCACTGTCCCGCTCTATCTGCGGTTGTCAAGTTGCGTAGTCCCTTGAGAACAAGGCTCGTCGTATAAGTCTATGACTTGAGCGTTAGCATCGCCTATAGAACCAGGCCTGTCTAAGGCACGAGTTACGGTCGGTTTAGTGAAAAGCTTGCCACGAACAAAGTAAGTCCACGCGACTGGTTGTCGCCGAGATCGATCCCGCTACTTGGGAGTCTCGCTACGTCCTGATATGTCCCGCACACGAGATCGGTCCCCTGGCTTGGGAGTCTCGCTAAGTCTTGATATGTCCTGCACACGAGATCGGTCCCCTGGCTTGGGAGTCTCACTAAGTCTTGATAGAAAGAAGGAATGCATGGTCACGTTAAGAAAGGACTGGATAGACTGGATAGATCAAGTATGCATGGTCATTGGGCAACTTGTCGACAAGGTGTAGTCTTCTCGGATGATCTCCTCCGGGGCACCGGGATCATTCGCCCGGGAGAAGCGAGTGTGGCTCAAAGTAGGATGCCGGATAACCGCATGGGAGTATCGGCGCTTCCGGGGCTAGCTACCCTTAGAAGGGCGGACCGATACCCCCGTCGAGCCATGTCCAAGATAGCTTGAAATTGCTAGTGACCACTCATGTAGATGTGTCGGTAATAGCAGCACACCGCGTGTATGCCTTTGGATTGAGTCTAGAACTTGAATACAGGTCTAGTCGATAACACAAAGTCTGGGCCTAAGACTGGGCTGCAGCATAGGCACCATGCTTGGCACGATAGAATGGCGTCGGGATGTCCATAAGATCGATGCTAGGTTTGGCAAGTCTTGTCTAAGTTGGTTCATGAGTCGAATAGAAGGGCCGCTAGGCGGCAGCATGATAAGTCTTGATATGTTGTGAAGCGCGGCCTCAATCTTGAAGCACGGACAAGTCTAAGCAAGGTCTAGCAGCACGGCCTGCACGAGTCGTTCCATTGCCGTCCTTGGCACTTGACGTCGCTAAGCATGAGAATTGGTCTAGAAGGCTTGAGTTTAAGTAAAGGTCTTAGCACGGCCGAGTGCGCATAAGTTGCTCCTCGGCAAAGCACTGTCCCGAACATGTTAAGTTGCGAATAGAATGTGGCACGACCCTGCCATCCCGAGTTGAAGTTTGGTCAAGTACCTAAGCGATGAGGCACTGCCTCGATCGAAACACACGTTGGCATTATAACACGACCTCGTCGTTGCACGACCTTGTCGTTACATCGCTAAGTATAGATCGAGACGTCTTGTTTAAAATGCATCCTAAGGCAAGACTAGAAAGACAATTGAAAGGGTTTAAGCTGCACAAAGTAAATGAAACGTGTCGGTTATGTATGGGTGGGCGAGAAGCTCACTCTACCAGTACAGTGGTACTGAAACCTACACAGTGTTCATGTGCAGGCACAGGTAGAAGCTCGTGGTGCGGAGCTCGCTTGGATGCGTCGAGGTACGGAGTTCCTTGGCGAGTCAAAGCGTGCAGCCGCGTGATCTGAAGACTTATACAGGACATAATGTATGGACATCGCCTTCCGAAGCTTCCGCTGGATTCGAGCATTGTATCGAGAGATGAGAGAGAGCAGAGTGACTTTTAAATGAGAGAAAAGTGAGCACGAGAGACTTGTAATTTGGCCTTGCACCCACAAATGTAATCTTGTATACAATATCAATAAAAGAGTTTCTTTTGAATGACTTGTGTTCATGTGTGCTTGTTCTAAATTTCTGCTGCAATGATTCAATGTTTATGCTTGGGACTTCTGTGCGACGACCCCGTCGCCGCCGATGCAATCGGCCATTATGGAATTGCCTTGCACGAGCGCAATCTAGGCTCGTGAGGCATCACGCCTTAGCGAGGATGATCGCTCCTACGGGAGCGGGGCGTGACATAATGGTATCAGAGCACGGCTTTACGTCCTTGGACTTCACGTCAAAATTCTCAGTTTTGGAAGCTCGTTGTTGGAAAATAAGTGTGCGCTCTCTCTCGATTGTCCCTCGGCATGTCCATACAATAAGTCTAAATATTTTCAAAAGCTCGTACATACGTTCGCTCGAACGTATCGATAGGCCGTTGCCGGACTCATTGGTAGGCCTTTGTGCCGAACGTTGCAAACTTGACTCGATAGAAAACATGTGCTAATGTTAGCAAAGTCGTACGTGTGCCCGAATAGTCCTACGTCGACCTTAGCAAGTCGCATGCATGCCTAACTAGTCCAACGTCGACCCTAGCAATTGAGCGTGCAAACTCGGAATATAGTCCGTACGGGATGGCTATGCGTACGGCCTTTTGGCTAAGTTGTATTTCGTGTCGCGCACCTCGACCCTTGGTGCAAATGAATCGCGAGCGATAATAAGTACCGCTCGATCGGGAACGAAGATACACTTAGTGTATCTATCGATAGGAACGCTATCGAGTTAACGCTTAGGCGTACATGGAGGATTGACTTGGATTTCGAGGAAATAGTGCGAACAACTTAGTACGTCGATACGACGTAAGCGATTACGCTAGGGATTCGTCGAACGAATCCGAAGGATGTCTTAGCGCATGACGCGAACATGATTGTAGGCTACATCGTATGGCTCAAATCCGAGTGGTGTATGGACTTTTCTTGGAAATCATTCGAGCGAAGATTGAGGATTACGAGTAACGACGAGTATGTCGACGAGACGATACGATCGCGCAAAGCCTTAGAACGCATCACGTTTAGTTGGTCGTGACTTCGAATGTCCCGAACGAGATGTCGTTTAGACAACTTGTCAATGTGCAATGCGAGTTAGCAAATAATTCGAAACGATGAATGAAATAAATGGTCTTGATCGAGGAAACTTAGAGGATTGCACGTACGATTTCGGATTGATTCGAATGAAATGTGACTTAAGTTCAAACAACGATCTTGAAACGAGCTTTAGGAATAGCGATCAAACTTGATCTTGAATATCGAAGAGACTATGGAATATCCAACTCGGACGACAGCATCAACGCACGACTCAAAATTGGTTGCAAAGGAAGATCGTTAGGTTACGCATATCGTCGATGGTATTGAGGCATATCAAAGATCGATATGCGATAACTCGGGGGTACTCTGACTCAGCGAATGACGATCGTGCAAATATCATTGTTTCGATGGATGCTATACTCGGGATATTGAAATGTGTTGAAGAAAAGATAGACTTGGCTCGAGGATTTCCTAGTTGAACGAATGACGGGCAGACTATCGAATTGAGATCTTGGCCTGGATGAAAATGAAATGCTTGGATTTACTTCGACGATAACCACAACTTCGACATTCTTGTCTTATACGAGCGCAACTCCAGCCTCGCACATGCGTTATGCCGATTAGGGCGATCACTTCGCGTGAGCGCTGGTATGGTGATTCATACATCGGGGGTGATCAAACTTGCCTGGCGTGGCAATTTGTATGCTTCGACTTGTGGTTTGACGCGAAGGTGGACTCCAGAATGATTTGGTGTGCTTGTCGAATGAACTTGAGGATTTAGTAGGTCCAATCCGCGTATCGAGAATGAGTTAGTCTAAACTCAAACAAGAGTTACGCCCCGATGAGAATGATTATTCCGCGGGAGCGTTGCATGGTGATTCATGAACCGTCGTGGATAATCGGACTCGCATGAGATTGGAGCGCAACGTATTGTCGAGCTAGTGACCTCGTGATCGAATACATGAATTGGTTAGAATGGGTGATTGGAATGGATTCAATTTCGTTGCGCTGCGCAACGAATGCGTTGATGCGAATATGTGATGCTGCTCGATGTTTAGAAATCTGAGTGACGCGAGCTTGGGTAGAAATTCCCGTACTACTGACTATGGTTTGACCCTAGGATTGGGGTCAGTGTTGGCATTATTATTGGGGAACTATGATTACAATCCTGACATTGACTTAGCCTCGTAAAGATTGGCCTAGCAGTTAGGCGAGATGTCCTGTTTCATGAATTATCAATCGAAGGATTGATCTTAAGGATTGGCATGGATGGATAGCGTGAATCACGAACGTAGAAAACCCTGCTCACGAGACTCGGCTGACATGCATATATTTCAAGGACGCCTGGGTATGTGCACGAGGCGACTCGAGTGAGAATGACAAATTCTCTATCATGCGGCTTGGCTGAATGCATGTATTTTGGGGACGCTTGGAATGCGTGCATGATCCAGCCAAGTGATACAATGAGTTCAAGCAAGGCTTGAAAAATGGGAGTGTGTCGAGATCTTAAAATCATGTTAATGGAAAGATTGATAGTTGTGAGAGCGTGGCTCGAAATTGAGGAAACGCGTAGGCGAAGTGAGTACGATTAAGTCTTGGCCATAGAAATGGTAGGATGGCTTGCCTTCAGGAAAGTCTCGAGGACGAGACTTGTTCTGAGTGGTGTATGTTGTAGTGCCCCGTCCCGCAAAGTCAATCGGAGGAATCGAAATGCCGACGGCGTTGGAACTTAGCCTTGCAACGGCTGCTCGAAGGCTCGCTCGTCCGAGGCGACTCCTCGCACAGGTGGGGGAGTTTCGGTGAACTCGTTTCATCTTAGCCTTCACTTAATAATGCGCATGTTTTCAACTTGCACTGGTAGGCTAATCTAAAAGCTACGCACCAACATAGCTAAGGAAATAATCCCGACCAGTCGGAATGTCTTAGAATATAGAAAATAGTCCCACGGTCTTCATAGAAGTCGGCTCAGCGTGCTTTCAAATGACACCCGATCCTTCGATCCCGTGGCTTGAGAGAAGGAAGTTGGCTTAAGTTGCTAAGTTGCCCCGACACTTGAAATAGCCTAAGTCATAGGCGTCGCCTGTGTGAATGCTTGTTAAAGCATGCACGGTCCCGTCATGTTGCCCCGACACTCAAACTAGCCTAAGTCATAGGCGTCGTCCGCATGAATGCTTAACAAAGTATGCACGGTCCCGTCCCACAAGGCTTGGCATAGCCTTCGCACGTCCCGCAAGTTAAGTCGTCTCGCACGGCTCGTTGGCTTAAGTCTAGGCACCCGAAAAGTTGGTTGTCCAAGTCGACCCCGTGCCTAGCACGTTCCCTCGACGCGGAGCTCGGCGTAGCCCTCGCTCGTCGAGTCGTCGCCTGAATAAGTTAGACAAGTGTTGTGCTGGGCTCTCAAAGCCATTTCTAGCACTGTCCCGCTCTATCTGCGGTTGTCAAGTTGCGTAGTCCCTTGAGAACAAGGCTCGTCGTATAAGTCTATGACTTGAGCGTTAGCGTCGCCTATAGAACCAGGCCTGTCTAAGGCACGAGTTACGGTCGGTTTAGTGAAAAGCTTACCACGAACAAAGTAAGTCCACGCGACTGGTTGTCGCCGAGATCGATCCCGCTACTTGGGAGTCTCACTACGTCCTGATATGTCCCGCACACGAGATCGGTCCCCTCGCTTGGGAGTCTCGCTAAGTCTTGATATATCCCGCACACGAGATCGGTCCCCTGGCTTGGGAGTCTCGCTAAGTCTTGATAGAAAGAAGGAATGCATGGTCACGTTAAGAAAGGACTGGATAGACTGGATAGATCGAGTATACATGGTCATTGGGCAACTTGTCGACAAGGTGTAGTCTTCTCGGATGATCACCTCCGGGGCACCCGGATCATTCGCCCGGGAGAAGCGAGTGTGGCTCAAAGTAGGATGCCGGATAACCGCATGGGAGTATCGGCGCTTCCGGGGCTAGCTACCCTTAGAAGGGCGGACCGATACCCCCGCCGAGCCATGTCCAAGATAGCTTGAAATTGCTAGTGACCACTCATGTAGATGTGTCGGCAATAGCGGCACACCGCGTGTATGCCTTTGGATTGAGTCTAGAACTTGAATGCAGGTCTAGTCGGTAACACAAAGTCTGGGCCTAAGACTGGGCTGCAGCATAGGCACCGTGCTTGGCACGATAGAATGGCATCGGTATGTCCATGAGATCGATGCTAGGTTTGGCAAGTCTTGTCTAAGTTGGTTCATGAGTCAAATAGAAGGGCCGCTAGGCGGCAGCATGATAAGTCTTGATATGTTGCAAGGCGCAGCCTCAATCCTGAAGCACGGACAAGTCTAAGCTAGGTCTAGCAGCACGGCCTGCACGAGTCGTTCCATTTTCGTCTTTGGCACTTGACGTCGCTAAGCATGAGAATTGGTCTAGAAGGCTTGAGTTTAAGTAAAGGTCTTGGCACGGCCGAGTGCGCATAAGTTGCTCCTCGGCAAAGCACTGTCCCGAACATGTTAAGTTGCGAATAGAATGTGGCACAACCCTGCCATCCCGAGTTGAAGTTTGGTCAAGTACCTAAGCGATGAGGCACTGCCTCGATCGAAACAAACGTTGGCATTATAGCACGACCTCGTCGTTGCACGACCTTGTCGTTGCATCGCTAAGTATAGATCGAGACGTCTTGTTTAAAATGCATCCTAAGGCAAGACTAGAAAGACAATTGAAAGGGTTTAAGCTGCACAAAGTAAATGAAACGTGTCGGTTATGTATGGGTGGACGAGAAGCTCACTCCACCAGTACAGTGGTACTGACACCCACACAGTGTTCATGTGCAGGCATAGGTAGAAGCTCGTGGTGCGGAGCTCGCTTGGATGCGTCGAGGCACGGAGTTCCTTGGCGAGTAAAAGCGTGCGGCCGCGTGATCTGAAGACTTATACAGGACATAATGTATGGACATCGCCTTCCGAAGCTTCCGCTGGATTCGAGCATTGTATCGAGAGATGAGAGAGAGCAGAGTGACTTGTAAATGAGAGAAAAGTGAGCACGAGAGACTTGTAATTTGGCCTTGCGCCCACAAATGTAATCTTGTATACAATATCAATAAAAGAGTTTCTTTTGAATGACTTGTCTTCATATGTGCTTGTTCTAAATTTTCGCTGTAATGATTCAATATTTCTGCTTGGAACTTCTGTGCGACGACCCCGTCGCCGCCGATGCAATCGGCCATTATGGAATTGCCTTGCACGAGCGCAATCTAGGCTCGTGCGGTATCACGCCTTAGCGAGGACGATCGCTCCTACGGGAGCGGGGCGTGACACAATCCGTTCTCTGCTTGTTTCTTCAATCACTTCTCTACTCTCCTTATGGCCAGGAGATGGGGTTGCTCCTTTGAAAGATGATGTTTTCCCAGGGAAAAGCTCAGCTTCCAAAGAGATACCTTCAAGTCGTCCTATCTGAGCCCAAGTCCTCGTCGTGGGCTTCTCAATAACAACTACTTCTTTCTTTTTATTCCCTTTTCCCTTAGTAGGAGAAGGTGGTTCATCATGAGCTGACTGAAAAGAAGAAGTCCCGGTCTTTTTCTTCTTGCTCTCTCCCTTCACGGAAGATTTTCCTTTCCGCTTCTTGAGGGATGTGCAATGCACTTTATACATCGTTATGGAAACCAACAGGTACAGCCTCTAGGGGAGCATCAGCGGAAACCTCCTTCTCGGCTTCTTCCAAATCTACGGAAGCCTGAATCCCATCCTGCGCTTTACTCATGCCAACAAAACTATCTGTCATAGAATAACCTTCGAAGAAGGTGTTGGCTAAGGTATAGAAATTTGCATATGTGTTTAACATACACGGGCCTGCCTCAAAGGTAGTTGAGGGCATGGTAAACATAGCATTAGTACCTCTTGTACTATAATACCTCTACCCTCGAGCCCCATCAATTAAGATCCTGGATGCTTGAAGGCAAGTAATCGTGTTACCAACATGCATTTGGTCGTAGCCGAACTGACGAGCAAATCGACTGGGCAAGTATGGTTCCAGATAGCACATATTCTCAAACCAATACACCAAATGCGAAGGTCTGATCATCATCAACCAGAAGAAGGCTGCTGGAGGTGGACGAGAACCAACGGGCTCTAGATCCCGGAAAACAGTCGAGCAAGCTTCGTACCCAGGTTGTGGAGAAATACAGGAGAACTTCCAGTTGGAGCCTCAATTCAGTGCCTTTCTACAATCAAATAGCATGTTTGTCTTCCACGTAGACTCGACATATCTATAAATAAATTTCCCTACTAAAGCTCCGCCTGTACCAAGAGCAGGGTCCATCAGAGAAGGATGATATAACACCAACCAGTCGAACAGATATGTGAATGGCATCTCGGTATGGGGAAAGTCGCTTCGAGAATCGAATTTCTCCATCATAACAGTCGTGAACTCACGGAGGCCGTATTCAGTCGATTAGTCATAGCAGAGAGGATATCCATCCTATACCTAAAAACTACATACTTTGGCAAACAGCGCACCTCGGTGGATGCGATCAACGACATTGGCTCTAGGGACCACAAACTGTCTCGGCCAGATAGAGAGGAAGCCCGCCTAAGTAGCCTCCTTAGACATAGTTATACCGCCTTGTCTTATGTAACTCTCGACAGATGTGCCATCGGCATAACCATGCCAGTCTTCTTCCAATATGTTGTTAACACATCCAGTTCGTCGAGTGGCTCGAAGAAACGTGGGTCACAACCCAAGTGTTCCTGCACCTTATTCTCTGTGTCATGACCTAAGAAAAGGTATACTAACCACTTGGATGTATACACGTCCGGGCATCTTACTCTTGAAAAATGAGTACAGACCATAAAATGACACAGCAACTCATCAAAGACCGCAATCATCTGGGGATTATCCTTAGCCAAAATCTCTAGTTCATCATCAGTTGGCACATACTCTGCATAATGATTCTCACCCATTGGCAGATGCAACAGAAACTGCATCTCATTAAGGGCAAAGCCTATCTCCCCGTAAGGAGTGACGAAGGTGCCAGTCCTGCTATTATACCTCTCTACCAAGACAAGGAACATATTAGTGTTGGTATAGATGCCACAGGAAGTGGTCAAAACACCTTGATAGAGATTCAATTGTTGTAAATTATCGGTAAAGTTTTCCAGGATCCATACAGAGAGTCGATTCCAGCGTTTAATGTCAGGGTTCATCAAACCCGTCTGCCTCGGGGTTAAGGAAGGATATACCCCTCCTGCTGTAGCATAAGTATAAGCGAAGAAAGACATTCGGACCGGTATCATCAAAGACGAATCTTCGGCCGACACGCAACTCGGCTTTCAAACCCCTAAGTGCATGCTATTCTTTTCGGAAGAACTATAGCATATGTCCCTCCTCTTGTCCCCAAATTTGTGACATATCCGTCCAACCTTGGCTTGTTGAAACGGAGTTATATCCCACGACATCCCATGATACTCAAGAAATATCTATACTGCTACTTTACTCCATTATACTAAGGTACTATCTATAGGGTATCTATTCTACAATCTGGTGACCATACACGTCTATCCAGAATCATATTATTCAGAATCCTTGTCATGCTAGTAACTATGGCCACGATAACTATAGGGTCCTTAACTAAGGTACATACCTCTAGTATCATGGTATCTAGAATTTGTCATGTCGCATGCTTGGCTGCGAAAACTCTAAATTCTATAACCGAGAGAATAATATCAAAAATCCGGCCCCATGTCTTTGCCATGCCAGCTAATATGGCTGTTATAGACTCTAGATTCGATAACTGAGGCAACTTAGTCCATAAAATTTATCTTGGTATAAAATCAAAGTCAATAATGAACACCAAGAATCAAATTCAATAACAGATAAGGAAGAGTAGATAAACACAAGTGGAATCAAATTTTAAGATAGTTTATAATGAGATTCTCAGGGGTCATCACATGAATCTCTCAAGAGGTCCTAATTGTGATTGAGTATCCTCTCATCCTATAGCCTATTCCTTATCTCCTATCGCAGGCTCGTAGCATTACAACTAAATTTTTGTACTACCACGACATTGCACTAATGTGAATCTCGACATGCATGGGCCACCACTAAAAATGTGTCACGACCCGCACCCAATATAGGGGCACGAGTGCGTGATAGTACCCAGCCTACGCTGCAGTATTGGCGGTAGAATGATGTCTATATCTTTAACTATCAACTCTCACAACAATATAATGTACCTGTCACAGATCTCAACTCCAAATCGAGGACAAGTACAATGATATGGTAAATACTCAATCACAATCTAAAGTACGATAAGATATCAATGAAATCTAATAAACTACAAAGTCTAAAACATCAACAACAACCAAATACAATATCCAAGATCCAAGTCTTAATAACAAAATCTTTATTATTTTTATATGTCAAGTTCTAATAAAGAATCTAACACAAATCAAGCTAGTCACTAAATCTCTCGGTAATCACTTTTGAGAATCAGGACCCATGGTTGCTATCCCCTCCTCGGATCTATAGTATGTGGAACACAAATCCCCTGAGCAATCATCTGAAAAATATATCCAGTCAGGATGGAATGAGCACATCTCCTCTAGCAGTTCCAATTAAATGACAAAGACTATAAAACTGTTATAGCAAGTAATACTTGATGAACATGGAAAGAGTGAGGTAGGAAATAAAATAGAACAACAGTTAACTAAAGTACAAAGAAAGTAAATACGGTGAATCAGAATAACATGGTAATGAAGACTGTAAATAAATATAACTAACTAGAACATTTGTGGTGTGAGTCGAGACAGTATAATGTGAGTCCAGTGAGTACAATATGAAACAAGTAGAAAGCATTAAACCAATATATTTTGAAATACCGCTTTCGACATGTAAACGACTAGGGGTAAATATGGCACATCGCACACTTGGCAAGTGTGCGACGGCTATCTTTCCATATTAGACCAGTAGTAAGTACGACGCATCGCACGCTTGGCCTAGCGGCGATGGCTATTTTTTTGGATTAACCAGTAGGGGTGGTTCTAGCATGATTGGGAAAGTTTACATGTCTGGTCGAGTATTTTCCCGTCCGACAAGTACTAATGAATCCATATTCCGAAACGTAAATCAAGTACAAGTCTAGCCAAAATGTAAGTGATGCCCGTAGGTGTTTCCAGTAGGTGGTTCCATTTGGTGATTCCAGAAATAGAGACCAGACAAGTTTAATATGTGTATCGCATGTAATGAATCCAGAAATACCTATCTGTGTCATGTCAGAGAATCGGGTAATACTATACTAGAAGCTGAATCATAATAATCATCAAATAAATGAAAACTATCAGAGAATGTACTCGCCTTCGTCCTGAGCAGTAATTGTGGATCGATGATCAAAGTGGTGTCACACAAACCTATATATACAATATTACAGAGTTATTTTGTGTTTCAGAGTAATAATGAATTTAAATGCACTATTTGTATGCTTCTAGGGCCTTTCTAGGTCATGAAAGTCAAATTA
The DNA here is from genome assembly GCA_029216955.1 of Iris pallida. Lineage (NCBI taxonomy): Eukaryota > Viridiplantae > Streptophyta > Magnoliopsida > Asparagales > Iridaceae > Iris > Iris pallida. Next base: position 7,625,633 of record JANAVB010031215.1, on the reverse strand, counting down.
GGTCAATACTAGGTCGTACCTTGCTAGGCTATGTCAAACTAGTCAAACTAGGCCTAGTCTAGGCTTCTAGGTCCATACCCATATCCTAGCTCATTTATACACATTTAGATAGATATAGGTAATATCAATTGGAATACCTTGCCTATTTATATGTATTTACTCTATATCCATTTACCTATTCTATAACTCAAATGTTACCCATCACCTTATACATATCTATATAGCACTCACACACATATATAGACAATATGTATAGGATACTCTCTCCCTTGCCTTTAGGTGAATCTAACTATAGGTAACACTCTCACGTACAAAGTTATTTTCTGGTCACCTATGGCAAATGTCACCACACACTCACACTCAAGGCTTCTAAACACAAGCTCATCCTTGTCCCTTCTATCATACATGTGCACACACATAATCTTTATATACAGACACTCTATCTCTCTAACCGTCACTGTTTCACATCCCTCCCACTCTCATCTCACTAAACTACTCGTTGTTCTCTCATAGAAAATCACACATGTAGGTATGTTTCCTCCCCCCTTCTCTTAATACTAGCTTTTTACTATCTTAGAGTAGCAATGCTACTGATACCATAATGTACTCTTCTCTAAAAATGAAATACACTAACCCTTCCAATCTTACCCTTTCCTATAGTTTATGTGATTACTTTAGAAATACCCAAGCCTCTACATATGTTTAACTGTATACAAAATGGCCCAAGGTTAAATCCTCATAACAGATACAATAAGGCCTGTGTAGACCCCAAATAGAACGCAACAAGGAACTCCTTCACACAAACCCTTGTGTAGTAAGCCTACTGCAGGCTACTGCTGCTAAGGAGGGGAAGCCCTGCTGCTACAGGGGACTCCCCTGCTGCCAAGGCATTGCCCTAGCCAATATGGCCTAGGATATGGCCTAACCATCTATCTATTACAACTAACACAAACCATACACCCATTAACTGATGCCATGTTTAGTTTGGGACTGGACATGGTGCATCTCTAGGGACTGAAACAAGGGCATGTGGGACAGGGCTAAATAGTATCCTAAATTACTAATACACAAAAGGAAGGGACTAGTACAAAGACTATTAGGAAGGACAACTATAAGTGACTTATCCTATATTGTAACATCCCAGTCCCAAAATACGTAGGACTAGGAACGTAGACATGCCAGCTGTATTTATACGAAGTATACTCCAATATATGGAAGCCTCGTATAAATACATAAGCTGTAAAATGCAGTAGAACCATAACTAACTAATCTCATCCACAAATCAAAGAATAAAAGATATCATATATCAACTATGAATTTGTCTTGATACAATATGTTGGGCGGAGATAAATCCACTACCAACAAAATAAGGAAGAGTACATAGAAAATGAAATGAGTGGCGATCGAAGCGAAGACGATCCAAATGCAATCATCCTCGAAAAAATAGCGAAGATCACGGCTAGAGCTAGAACACCTGCGAAAGACAATAGCACACACCTGGCAAGACAACCAGGTCCTCAGAGGGACGTAACAAGACACATAATAGCATGTCATATAAACTGAATAAATATTGCTCAAATAAATAAGTCAATCAAATTATAACATGTTCCAATACGCACCTACTGAACGAGCGTACCATCCCCCCAACCAAACAAGGACAGGAGATGGTAAACTAATTCACGGTAACGTATCTTCCCATGCTATGAATCCAATATGGTATCCGGACCCCAATAAGGTTCAATACCTTATCATCGAAGTAGTACGTCACACCTACAACCAAACAAGGACAAGATGTGACGAACTAATCCGCGACAAGTTATTATTCCAAGCCACGGTCAGATACAAGTACCCAAACCAAAAATACTCGTACCTAACGGATAAGGTAGCCTACCGTTCTAAGTAAAATGTAGTTAAGAACAATCCTTCCTACGCATGGGCCCTGGCTAAATAGGATCGGTATGGTCCACCCTTGGGCACCAGAGACCCCAGCAGTAAGAGCATGACGTTCCGCAGAATCGTCAGTGGCCGTCAGTAATCATGGGTAATCTGACCCGCGTCTCCGACGGAGCTCACGGGTTACAAAAGGAAAAGTGCATCGAAGCCCATACGCTATGGAATTGTCCTTCCTGTCCAATGCCTACTGTGTTGCATCCACAACACAAACCACTATAACCGCTAAGTCAAACTAGCATGCAATCTCTATTAGCGGTTATTCCTATCGCACGGCTTGTACGTACTGGTGGCCAGCCAATCACACACTTCCATGTTCTACATGTGACACACAACTTCGTGTTTACAACGTGTCAAGGCCAATGAATGCAACACACAAGGTGGTCCCTTAAATCTAGGTTTAATTTTGTAAGAAAAATAATACACAGCAGGAAATATAAATGAACAGTAAGTTCTAACAGTTATGCCATGTATCACAGTTTATTTTGCCTAAAGAAAATAAATAATGCATGAAATATGAGCTAAAATAAATAAACAACAAATGGCAAGATATCTTGCCTGGTAGGACGCCTGGTGTACTGCAATGATCAACGTAGCACGAACAACTACTTCGGTGCAACAACTTATGCAAGGAGACCTCGGGTGGTGACACAGACAGTTCCATTGGGTTCAGGATGGTTGAATTAGTTAGGGTGGACATAGGGTAGTCCGAAATTGAAAGGGAATAGGAATAAATGGGCTTAGTCATGGACTTGAGGATAATTATAAGAGATTAGATAATAATATATATACAATTTTTGAAACCATTTAAAATCCTTGAACTATATTTTATAAACCCAAAATACATTGGTAGTCATATAAAAATTATTTTTAGGAAAAATATCCTCAGTTTGTCAAAACATAATTTTAAGTAGGAAGCTACGTTTTTATTAGTCAAAATAAATATTTTTAAAAAGGCTAAGATATCTTTGTAAAATAAATAAAAACTATATATATAAATTCTTTTAAAGAGCTTTTAGGTCTAAAACTATAACTCATTGAAAACTATACATATCTTGAAAATGGCTAGGAATACTATATAAATATATCAAATCAAAACTTCTTCTTTTTCTTTTTCTTTTTCTACAAAATCCAAATACTATATTCTTGCTAAAACATAATTCTCAAGAGATCAGTTGATCTACGTATTTAAAAATAAGAGAAGTAATAAAAATACTTAACTAAAAATATTGTTAACCATAATTTACATACCTACCTACTTTACCATATTCGAGTTTTGTAAAATATACAAAATAATAATATTGATGATGATAAACCTAACTGTGCCAGTAAGGCTGTCTTTTTCTACTGAATAAAGCAGCACACAAAACTCAAAATAAAATAATAATAATAATAATAATAATAATAATAATAATAAGGAAAATAATGCAATAAACACAAATATGCAAATTAACCCATAACACAAAAACAAAACAGTAGCAATAATAATAATAATAATAATAATAATAATAATAATAATAATAATAATAATAATAATAGTAATAATAATAAAATTGATAATAAATTTAAAATATCAGTAATGTTTGGTGCTCTCTCCGTTCGAGAGCAAAAAGTTCAGTAGAGGGAAAAAATGAGGGGGAGTGAGCGGAGAGGGGAGTCAGAGAGAATGGCCGGAGGGAATCGGAGTTCGGCGGCGGCGGTGAGATCGGGGCGGACGGGACGTGGCAGCACGATGTCTCGCCACAGCTCCTACGGCGGTGGACGGCGAGGAAGGGGCTGAGAGAGTGAGCACAGGGAGAGGTTTCGAGGGGGGAAAGCGGTCCGACGGATGGGGGAGATAGGAGAGAAGGGAAGGCGGAGGAAGAGGTCGGCGGATGGGGGTTTCGTGGTGGCTGGGCCAACATCTGATGTTGCTGAGCAGCCATCATTCCTCTCATGATCTCCAGAAGGGCTGGTGTATCCACTTCCATAGGGGTAGGTGGAACTACAGGTGGTGTTGGAACCTCCGGATACTGCGGTCCAACTGCTGGTTCTACTATCACCTCTTCTTGGATAGTCTCCTGAGGTGAGACTGGCCCTTGTTGCTGACCAACCTGGTCATGTTGCCCATGTTGCCCTTGTTGTTGCTGTCCAATCCTGACAGATGCAGACGAGGTGCCCCTAAGAAAAGGGACAAGAGAACAATCAAACAACCGGACATGAAGGATCAATGAAGTCAAAGGATACCGGAATGTCAAGCAAGGGTTGAGAATAACGAATCAGGAGATCAAGGAGAAACATGTGTGATTGAGACATCCTATAAATCAAGCACCCCACAAGTCTGAAATCAGACCTGCATGGGCCACCACTAAAACCTTGTCACGCCCCAGAACCAGAATACTGGAGAGCGGGGGAATGACTCAGCCAGCTACGTATTACAGGTAGATGAATACCGTATAATACGATCAATGCTGTCTAAAGACGAGGGGGTGCATACTACATGAAAGTCTCACTATGGTCACTTCACATCTATTGTCTCAATCATTCGAACAAGAAAACAGAAATAGAGAACATGTAAGAATAAGCATTAAGGCGTCCCAAACGCTCAGTCAAAATATTCTTGAGATCTGGCTTTACAAAACATAGCCAGATGATATAGCAAGGTGTACACAATTGTTATCAGCTGCAGTCTGACTTAATTACAATTATGCAAAAGTAAGTACAAGACAATCCGACTAACATGTCGGTGCCAAACGGCTACGGTATAAAGTAAATAACAAAAAGAGTGGTGAAGTAAGGGACCCACTCGAGTCCTCCTGCGATCATCCCTCTAGTGTTGACCATCTTGGAGGCGGAAGTAAGCTGGATCCTCGAGAACCGGCTCTAAATCTGGCCATGCAAAACCAGAGAGGTTAGACCTCTAATAGCAAGTACCACAAGGAAGCACGATATGAGGGAATTAAAACCAGTAATAAGAGAATATAATAATAGATCTCTGCTTGCTACTAGGATTCACATCACATCACGACACTTCGAACCAACCTCCCAACCAAACAAGGACAGAAGTTGGCCCGTCATGTCCTGACATTCTGATCATCCCAGTTAGACAACAGAGTAGGTACAGTACACAAACAAATCATCTTGTACGGCCAATCAAATCCTACGGCTTGCTATTGTGAGTCCCAAGTTATCCTGGAATTATGCAATTAGGAATTCCTCAGTTCTTACTATGTGCGAGCAAGGCTAGTCTATCCAGTCAATCAGTTGCGCCAAGCATGAATTAGACGAGTCCTAGCAGGACGCCCGTCATATATATACAATATACAATAATAATAAAAGCAGGTACTGTTCCCTGCCCGTGTGGCAGATTTACAGTATCTGTGGGGACCAGCCGGCCTGGCGGGCACTACTAGTCCCGGGAGGGCTGCCATGTAAGAACTCGGGAATCCATTCTCTCCATGCTATCATTATTTTATTTTACTTAATAGTCCCTACGTTGAGTGAAATCCCATGCCGTGGATCATGATCATTCAAATGAGTACTTTCGTACGGGATACGATATGCGCAACTCTACAACGATACCAGTGCGGCTAGGTTGTAGGTTTTACATAGCGTAATGCAACAATCAAATCTAACCACGGGATAATCATGCCTTGACCATCAAGTACACATGCTACTTTTGTAGAAAAATAAATAAATAAATAAATAAATAAATAAATAGATTGAAGCTTGCATGTGCCTATATGTCAATATTCGAGATCGGCTAATCGAGTACAATAGTTTATTACATGAACGTGTCTCATTCATTCATTTCAATAAGACGACTAGCCAGTCTCTTAGTTCCAACTAGGAACGCATGATCAATTTAGTCAAGATAACCATCGTTATTAATGGTGACAAGGCATGAAAGTCAATTAGCATTAAACATGGTCGAGTCCATAATTAGTACAAAATAGTTGGTAACATATTCTTGAAGCCAAGGAAAAGATCTACAAATTCATGTTAGGAGTTGGAAGAAATTCTAGCCACAATTCAGTCAAAATAGAACATATGATAGTCAGAAACAACCAAAATAGGCATATTCTGCGACATAATATGCGCCTACTGCGACATGCGCCTCAATGCGGCTCATTCGCGACATGATATGCGCCTACTGCGACATGCACCTTAATGCGGCTCATTCGCGACATAATATGCGCCTACTGCGACATGCGCCTTAATGCGGCTCATTCGCGACATGATATGCGCCTACTGCGACATGCGCCTTAATGCGGCTCATTCGCGACATGATATGCGCCTACTGCGACATGCGCCTTAATGCGGCTCATTCGCGACATGATATGCGCCTACTGCGACATGCGCCTCATGCGGCTCAACTGCGACATGATATGCGCCTACCGCGACATGCGCCAACAGCGACATCATATTCGTCAACTGCGACATGCGTCAACAGAGACATCATATGCGCCAACTGCGACATGCGCCAACAGCGACATCATATTCGTCAACTGCGACATGCGTCAACAGAGACATCATATGCGCCAACTGCGACATGCGCCAACAGCGACATCATATTCGTCAACTGCGACATGCGTCAACAGAGACATCATATGCGCCAACTGCGACATGATATGGGGCTACCGCGACATGCGCTTCATTGCAACATGCGCCTACTGCGACATGCGCCTTCTGCGACATGCTGTTCATGCTGCAGATGAACATATAGGAACGAACCAAAATTCTTTTTGCCATAACTTCCACAAAATAAATCGAAATCTAACTTTTCAAAAGCCAAACTTTAGTAGAATCAAATTCTCTACAACATGGAACCACTTAATTTCGAAATCAACAATGTTTGATAGATCAAAACCCTAAATTCATATGAAGACCAAAACCATGAAAACCAAAACTTAAAACTTAGATCTACACCCAACCATCCATGGAAATCAAGAACTTCAAGACCTAAACTTGTAGAGGAAGAGAAGATGAACAACATAGATCAAAAATAAATGGGGATGCATGAAATCCCTCATGGTGTGCAAGATGTACTTGCCTCTCTCTAATAGCTAGGGTTTTGGTGGAGGAAGAAAGAAAATGAGAGTTATGAGGAGAGAGAATAGAAGAGGGATTTAAATAGCAAGTCATGTTAATCTCCCACCATCTATTCCTTCCTACACAATCTAGACCATCCATGCTTATCATGTTGAACCAAGTTAAACCAAGTTGGTTCAACATGAGCAAAATAAACCAATAGCTAGGTAAAGGCAGAAACAGATTACAGAAAAATAATTAGCATAAAATTAAAGAAATTAGACACGGAATAAATGCGTGATAAATATTAAATAAATGCAATATATATAGGGGTTGGCTTAAGAAAACCCTAAGCCCTAAACATGCTCTAACCATGTGACTAATGACATGTTAATTGTTACGTGATACAACTAATTAAATTAATTAAATAAAATCCTAACCACAACACGGTTCAGAAATCCTATCATCGAAACAGTGAACCACGCCTACAACCAGACAAGGACAAGGGGTGGCACACTAATCCGCGACGAGATACTGTTCCATGCCATGGCCAGTTACAAATACAGGATAAATGCAATAAAGATACAGGTGCCAGATACCATATACATGAAAAATCAAAAATTTACGTATTCCGGGAATGGAGAGTGACAAGAAGGCACAACGGTAGATAGAAGGGTTTAAAGAAGTTTACATGGTCGTAGTCTAGGTTGAGGATATGATTAAGAGACGATTGTAATCACTTCTTAAATTCAAGTGATTAGAAGGTCAAGATTGTGGATTTAGGGTCGAGGGAAAGGACGAGTAGTTAAGACAAAGATATAGGCACATTGAGTGAGAATGGTCATAGCCGATGGGAAGGTTAGAGGAAGTTCTAGTACAAGTGTCTTCGTCCTTCCAAAATAGGGGAAGACAAAAGCAATAAGGAGTTCAAAAGGCGATATTATCGAGTACGAATACGTGATTCAAAGACAATCGAATAATTTCAAAGGAATTGTCAAGACAGTCGTGGATGGGATTCTAAGGGCCAAGTTTAATTATGTTCCCATCCACGTAGATTAATAGGCAAAAGCGAACCAAAGTGCACTTGGTTGATCAGACCATTATGTACCGATTCTGATTAGACAATATGTTAGTGAGCGGCCGCTCAATAGCATAAGTCATGAACAAACTCGATAAATGGGTGAGTTTGCAAAACTAGATTATAGTTGCAACATTAGTCAAAGTGGTAAAAACATAGGCACGAGAGATTTAGACTAAAAGAAGGTAGAATGATTCTAAGTCATACAATTGTCCTATAGTCTTTTTGTCCAAGTCCTTGGTTGGCTAGAAGGCTTAGGTCCCCTAGATTCTAGAATCTAAATAAGTTTGCTAATATAGGTCACTAGGTCAAAGGAGTTACTAGGTCATAAGGTAGTCTACCCAACTTAAAGGATTAAACTAATGGTGTTTTGGGACAATTAACTAGTAGGGTCAATCTCTAGCAAGCACGAAGGAAAGATAAGAATAAGGATGGAAGGAAGCAAGCAAGATGCAATTGATGAGTCAAACGGTAGATAAAATCAAGGAAAAAGGTCAAGTATGTGGATGAGATCCTAGACTTCTAATCCTATACGCAGGCTTGCTTGGTACGGTAAAGTAACCAAAAAATTTATCTTGACCTGCATGGGCCACCACAAAAATATGTAACGTCCCAGTCCCAAAATACGTAGGACTAGGAACGTAGACATGCCAGCTGTATTTATACGAAGTATACTCCAATATATGGAAGCCTCGTATAAATACATAAGCTGTAAAATGCAGTAGAACCATAACTAACTAATCTCATCTACAAATCAAAGAATAAAAGATATCATATATCAACTATGAATTTGTCTTGATACAATATGTTGGGCGGAGACAAATCCACTACCAACAAAATAAGGAAGAGTACATAGAAAATGAAATGAGTGACGAGCGAAGCGAAGACGATCCAAATGCAATCATCCTCGAAAAAATAGCGAAGATCACGGCTAGAGCTAGAACACCTGCGAAAGACAATAGCACACACCTGACAAGACAACCAGGTCCTCAGAGGGACGTAACAAGACACATAATAGCATATCATATAAACTGAATAAATATTGCTCAAATAAATAAGTCAATCGAATTATAACATGTTCCAATACACACCTACTGAATGAGCGTACCATCCCCCCAACCAAACAAGGACAGGAGATGGTAAACTAATTCACGGTAACATATCTTCCCATGCTTTGAATCCAATATGGTATCCGGACCCCAACAAGGTTCAATACCTTCTCATCGAAGTAGTACGTCACACCTACAACCAAACAAGGACAAGATGTGATGAACTAATTCGCGACAAGTTATTGTTCCAAGCCACGGTCAGATACAAGTACCCAAACAAAAAGTACTCGTACCTAACGGATAAGGTAGCCTACCGTTCTAAGTGAAATGTAGTTAAGAATAATCCTTCCTACGCATGGGCCCTGGCTAAATAGGATCGGCATGGTCCCCCCTTGGGCACCAGAGGCCCCAGCAGTAAGAGCATGACGTTCCGCAGAATCGTCAGTGGCCGTTAGTAATCATGGGTAATCTGACCCGCATCTCCGGTGGAGCTCATGGGTTACAAAAGGGAAAGTGCATCGAAGCCCATACGCTAAGGAATTGTCCTCTCCGTCCAATGCCTACTGTGTTGTATCCACAACACAAACCACTATAACCGCTAAGTCAAACTAGCATGCAATTTCTATTAGCGGTTATTCCTATCGCACGGCTTGTACGTACTGGTGGCCAGCCAATCACGCACTTCCATGTTCTACATGCGACACACAACTTCGTGTTTACAACGTGTCAAGGCCAATGAATGCAACACACAAGGTTGTCCCTTAAATCTAGGTTTAATTTTGTAAGAAAAATAATACACAGCAGGAAATATAAATTAACAGTAAGTTCTAACAGTTATGCCATGTATCACAGTTTATTTTGCATAAAGAAAATAAATAATGCATGAAATATGAGCTAAAATAAATAAACAGCAAATGGCAAGGTGTCTTGCGTGGTAGGACGCCTGGTGTACTACAATGATCAAGGTAGCACGAACAACGACTTCGGTGCAACAACTTATGCAAGGAGACCTCGGGTGGTGACACAAACAGTTCCATTGGGTTCAGGATGGTTGAATTAGTTAGGATGGACATAGGGTAGTCCGGAATTGGAAGGGAATAGGAATAAATGGGCTTAGTCATGGACTTGAGGATAATTATAAGAGATTAGATAATAATATATATATATGATTTTTGAAACCATTTAAAATCCTTGAACTATATTTTATAAACCCAAAATACATTGGTAGTTATATAAGAATTGTTTTTAGGAAAAATATCCTCAGTTTGTCAAAATATAATTTTAAGTAGGAAGCTACGTTTTTATTAGTCAAAATAAATATTTTTAAAAAGGCTAAGATATCTTTGTAAAATAAATAAAAAATATATATATAAATTCTTTTAAAGAGCTTTTAGGTCTAAAACTATAACTCATTGAAAACTATACATATCTTGAAAATGGCTAGGAATACTATATTAATATATCAAATCAAAACTTCTTCTTTTTCTATTTCTTTTTCTACAAAATCCAAATACTATATTCTTGCTAAAACATAATTCTCAAGAGATCAGTTGATCTACGTATTTAAAAATAAGAGAAGTAATAAAAATACTTAACTAAAATATTGTTAACCATAATTTACATACCTACCTACTTTACCATATCCGAGTTTTGTAAAATATACAAAATAATAATATTGATGATGATAAACCTAACTGTGCCAGTAAGGCTGTCTTTTTCTACTGAATAAAGCAGCACACAAAACTCAAAATAAAATCATAATAATAATAATAATAATAATAATAATAATAATAATAAGGAAAACAATGCAATAAACACAAACATGTAAATTAACCCATAACACAAAAACAAAACAGTAGCAATAATAATAATAATAATAATAATAATAATAATAATAATAAAATTGATAATAAATTTAAAATATCAGTAATGTTTGCTGCTCTCTCCGTTCGAGAGCAAAAAGTTCAGTAGAGGGAAAAACGGAGGGGGCGTGAGCGGAGAGAGGAGTCGAAGAGAATGACCGGAGGGAATCGGAGTTCGGCGGCGGCGGTGAGATCGGGGCGGACGGGATGTGGCGGCACGATGTCTCGCCACAGCTCCTACGGCGGTGGACGGCAAGGAAGGGGCTGAGAGAGTGAGCACAGGGGGAGGTTTCGAGGGGGAAAGCGGTCCGGCGGATGGGGGAGATAGGAGAGAAGGGAAGGCGGAGGAAGCGGTCGGCGGATGGAGGTTTCGTGGTGGCTGGGCTGGCCGTTCGCCGGCAAAGCGTTGGTCGTAAGGGGAGGCGGCGCCGGAGGCTTAGGGTTTGGGGTTCGGCGGTGGCTGTGGGAGAGGAGCGGACGGCGCGGCTAGGGCACACCGCGGCCGGAGGAGGAGGGCTACGACGGACGGCTCGCGAGGATACGGCAGAGGGGAGGCGCGTAGAGGCTGGGACACGGTCGGCGGAGAGAAGCGTTCAGGCGGCCAGGATCGCACGGTGGCTCTGATGGCCGGGCGGGTGGCGACGGCGAGGTCGCGGCGGCCGGTGGAGGTCAGGGTCGTGGCTCTGGTGGTCGAACACAAGGCAGAGGGCTCTCTGTAGGTCGGGTGGCGCTGGGAGTTCCAGCGGCGAGGCGGAGGATCACCGACGGCGGAGATCAGGTGAGGTTGTGCGTGTTTTTATTTTTCTTTTATTTCTAGAATTTTGGTGGTCTGTGGTGGTGCGATGGTGGTTATGTGGTCGTGGCTGAGTTTCTACGGTGGAGTCGGGTGGTAGGGATGATGGTGTTGGATTTTGTGACGGCGTAGGTGGTGATGATGGTGGTGGTGTCGAGGGTTTTGGCCGGGATTGGGTTGCTGTGGACTCGGAGGTGATGGTGTGATCGCAGGGAACGAAGTCGGGTTGCTGGCAGTGGTGTGTCGGGGTGACGGGGGTGATCGGGGATACGGTGGTTGCTGGGTTTGGTGCGTGCTTCGGGTCGACGGGGACAGTAGGAGGCGAGGGTGGTGGAAAGTTATGCTAGGTTTAGGATTTTTTTTTGGTTGTGTGTGTCGGGGAGTGTCCGACACAAGGGATACGATGTATATGTATATATATTGGAATAAGAACGGGATGGAACACGGACACGGACACGAGGCACTGCACTTGTGGATGGTGGAAATATTTGTGAAACAATTTGGTGGATGATAAAAATTGGAGGAGTACCTGCCTATTTATAGGATGTGGAAATTCCCAATTGGATAGGAACTAGGAATAGTTTAAACCCAAAAATAGATAATCCGTAATTTAATTTAATCAATTTAAACCCAAATCTAATCCAAATCCAATTAAATCTATTTAAATTCCCTTAGTTTAAAATCAAATCAATAAATCAAATTTCAATTATTTAACTATTTAAATAAGTGTATAAATTAAAATCAAGGTTTAAATTGCCACCAGAATTTTGAATTATACTCTTCCAAAAATACTATAATTAATAATTTCAAAAATTACATTATTGATTGTCAAAATAAACTAATAATTAAGTACGAAATATGTATGCACAATTATTATTTACAAATATACACTTTTTAGTATACCAATATATTTTATTAATATAACTGTCTAAAAAGGCTTTTCAAAAATAAAAATAAAAATTTAGAATTTTGAAAGCTAAAAATAATTATTATATATATATATTCTTGAAACAATAAAAATAGAAAAAAATATTTTTCCAAAAATGTGTACGCTCGCACATATTCGCACTCGTCGAGCAATCACGAAAAATAAAATTTCGTGCGCGACGTACAATACGGCTACGCGAAGTACATTACAAAAAAAAAAAATTTAAATCAGTACAAAAATCGATATAAAAATATAGTAGAAATTTAGGGGTTTTACATATATGAATTGATACAAAACATCCTAAGGACTGAATCTAAAGACTAAGCAATCCCATATCAACCTTTATGGGAGTAAAAGGACTAAACAAGACATACAGTGACTGGTTAGGTAAATGAATTAGGACTGAACATTATTCAAAATCAACTTAAGCCTCCCTCCCCTATCTTCCCTCAAGCTCCTTCCCAATAACTAAACACTCTAAATATTTACTTATTACTTAGAAACTAGGATACCCACAACTTCCAATCCCCTTTACTTACTTAGACTGATACTAGCCTCTATCCAACTGATACAGAGACACTCACCATCTTCCTGGATACATACATATATTCACACCCACACACTAACTGTCACATGGACACTTGCTCACAGTCACACACTCATATATATATATATATATATATATATATATATATATATATATATATATATATATATATATATATATTGATACAAATATACATAACTAAGGACTGATCTATTAAAAAACTGACTGATGCCATGGACCAATGGACTGATACCAACTATAACCCCCTCTAGAACTGATACAAGCCTTCCCACAACTAATACATAGCTATGGGCTGATATAAAATGGGATAAGATTAACAAAACACAAAGACTGAACAGGAAGTTCAGGACTGAACATCGAGTTCAAGAACTGAACTCAAATGATTGATACATGGCTCATATGGGACTGTATAGTCTAATGTTCAGGTGGACTGACACTGCTAAGGAACTGGACTATCGGTGAAGCAAGGACTGAATATATTAATGTGCATCCTATTTACTGTCATGCTAAAGGGGTGGATTGATACTTAATGAAATGGGACTAACTCATATAAATCCAACCCGAGCCCCTTTAACTGATACCCCAATGAGTATCCTGACTGATACTTGCCTCAACAGGAACTAATACACTAGATATATGGGAGATTACAAGTTGTGGACTGAATTATAAAGCATGGACTGAATCTTAGTCTCACAAGACTGAACAATTAGGAATGCATAACAGGACTGATCATAAATGTAAATGTGGACTGCACAAGGTAAATATGTGAACATCAGTAATTTAGGGACTGGGCTGAACATTATAAGCAGGCCAAAGAATAACTGAGACTAAAATATAAAATACCAAATAGCCATACTCGAGCCTCTCTCTCAATCAAATGGACTGTACGTGCAAGTGACTGATCAGTATGTAATTGGTCTGAACATATATTAGTCTCGAGTTATTACTCTTGAGGGAACCAATAGAGTTCACATAAGCACTGAACTGAAGATATGCAGTGGACTGATCATAAAGGTGCAAGACAGAGCATGTAATGGGGACTGAACCCAAGATAAAGTTTTTCCATCTCATATATGTCATAAAGCAATGACTGCACATGATAATACTCTATGACTGAGCTGATGGAACTGGGGATTCCCAGGATCCTTAGTTTGGTGTGCGTATTGATCGATGGATGTTTAGAAGATTTAAGACGTGTTCTAACCCCTCATAGCGGAACCAATGTTCATGAATTATACCTGCGACGGGAAGAAGAAGACAGTTTCCAGCAACGTCGAGCAGTCACGACCCCAAGATCTTCTGCACGTATTCCTTCCTTGGGTTGGACGTCGTGTGGGCGACGATCTTCCAACCTTTTCTTCTTCTTAGCAGTCCTCCCTTTCTCTCCTTACGTGAATCATGAATTTCGAGAAAGGTCCTTATTTTTGATGATAATGATGGCCAAAGAATAGAGGATATATAAGGCTACGGCAGGGACCATGAGGAAAAATTAGGGTTAGGTCTCCCAACGGATCTGGGTATCCCGTGTTCAGCCCGAACACACAACCCAGGCCCATTAACAATAGCTCAGTCCACTAAAGAGCTATTATTACACTATCTTCCTAATCCCGAATTATGATTGTGGGCTCCTTTTATTATATACTTATTTGGCTCCCCATGTTAAGATATCGAATGTCCGTCGATCAAATTAAGTTACTGACAACTATATTGATCGACATCTTTTATCCTTAAGTAGTACCACTCAACTTTATCTGTTATATCGGATATAATCCACCTGCAGGGTTTACATGATAATCTTTATGAGCTCCTTAAGGGGACATCATCAACCGACGTATCGGGATATGGATTCCTTTTATAATCAACAGTCCATCATACATACAATGTTATTACCCAATTCATAGAGGTTATTGACCCATAATAAATCCTACTCTCTTATGAGTTAAAGTAATATACACTGCATATATATATGTCTGTTATTATATCCGGATTAAGAGCACAAGCATCCATAATAACAGAGGTGTTTGTTCTCTTATGTAGTCAGTACAAAGAGAACAACCTCAAGTGGTCATGTTCAATATACACAAAGTGTACTAGTATAAACCTATAGTCACGATAGACTAATACCAGATTACACTACAACCTTTCCAATGGATTGTCCAAGTCCATCTAGGTTGTGAACTATTTATATATTCCATAGGAAACTGATAATATGATCTTCTGTGTGACACCACACACCATATTATCTACAATATAGAATATCAGATACTTGCATTAACACTTGCAACAAATACAATATGCAAACATTTGCCCATATGATTCTCATTCAAAATTTAAGAAAATATATTTAATACAAAAGTGATGCTTTCAGTATATAACTCTTAACAATAGCAATAAATGAAGTGGGCAGGGCATGATACAATTGGGACAAACTAACAAATGGGATTACTCAAATGTGTACAAGGATTGACCAATAGGGACTGACATATAGTAGGGAGGGACTGAATAGTAAGGAAATAAGGATTGAACACATATAGAATGAACAAAGGGGAAGATTGGACTGAAATATTAAGGAATATTAGGACTGATTAAATAAAAATGTGGGCAGAATTCAAGGTACATGGGACTGAACCAAATATTGGAGTGGCTGAACACAAAGGTTGAGCAATGAAGTAGACTGAACATATAAAGAAGTGAGGGGGACTGAATATATTAATCTTCCTACATGTCGTGTGGACTGTCTCATATGAACTGATATAATGGCCTGACTTATCAATAGGAACTGTCCTATTTCCTAATAATTGAACTGAAGCAAGTGGACTGAACCATTGTATATTGGAAGGATTCTAACATAAGCTTGCAACTAAGCATTTGAAGAAGATGGATGAACATGGAACTGAAATATATACAAAGGACTGATACAGAGCATGTAAAGAACTGATCTACCATACACTATAGCTGATACCAAGATAGGGAGGACAGGACAAAAGGCTAATGGTCTGAACATGAGCATTAGGGCCATTCCCCTTCAACCTTCAACATAACAGAACCATTCTAAATCACTACATAGTCCTAATATTAATAACGCATAGCAATGCAAACCCTAAACAAGAGTTAAAACTGAAATTAGAACACTTGGTGCTCTTTTGGTCATTTTGTCAAACACTTGGCGTGTGTATCGGACACGTCCATGATACGCACTCCAAATGGATTCCAACTTGACCCTAAGTTCACCCACATTTCCTTAATCATTAGCATGACCTAATTTACCAATTTCATAAACCCTAGAATTCTATTATCGGATTTCCCCTAATTTGAGCCAAAAGCAAAGGGGAAAATCCTTCAAATAGGAAGAAAAGATCCTAAAATCCTTTCTAATGGCAACCCTAATGCATAGGGGTCCCTAATTGATGCATCTACACTAATTTGAGGGAAATTAACGGGTCAGAAAGCTAATACCAATTGGGAGATAGATTCCCAATGTAAAATCCTTTAGATCTAAAATCCTTTCAAGCTCCAAGTACTTCGATCCTTCCAAGCTAGGCAATAGAGCCTTCTCCTCTCCAAAGGGAGGAGAATGAGACTAATTTGAGGGAATTTAGAGGAAATTTGGTGGTAGGAGCAATTGGAGAAGAAGCTACTAATTAGGATTAGGGTTTGGAATGAAATAAGAAGGAAGAAGATAAAGTGGGGCTATATAAGGAGAGTGGGCTGCCGTAGAGGGTTTAGTTTAGGGTTATGGCTAAGGAGTAATGTCCACTAAGCCCTCCTCTTTAGTTATGACAAGATTAGGGAATAAGCCTCTATTCCTAATTAGCTATTTAGTCAAACCTTATAACTAATTCTTCTAATCTAGCTAGAGACTAACTAAAGTTCAATTAGACTAGTCCTGATCATCTATTTGGGTAGTCTTGTCAAGTTGGTTGGGTCCTCTAGGACCACTAACCACTATCTAGCTAAAGGCTAAATACTAGTCATATTCAATAATTTATCATATGCACTATTTAATTAATTAATCCAAAAATATGATTACTAGTTTTATAAAATAAGTTTATCACTCTAAATATAATTTTAAATTCATAATAATAACAAAAAAATAGAAAAAGTAAAAAATAACCCTCTTCCAGGAAAATGGTGGTTACAAACCTACCCCCTAGAAAAATTGTCCTCAAAATTTAAAGTTGGTCATACTCCTTCTAGGTCAAACCCCCAACAATCAAAGTCAAGATATTTCTATCTAGCAACATGCAAGATCATGGTCCTACTGGTCGTGATTTCACAGTCTCAAATGGGGTCACTACACTATCTAACACAGCACAAAATATTCAAACAGGTACTAATTAAATCACACAATCAAGATGGTAAGGACAGGAAGAAGATTAGAAAAAGACAGACATGCTAACCCGTTACCCGTAGCATCGGCCTCTTCGACCGTTAATGCAAAAGTCCCACTCCTCTGGGTATATCCCTATGATAGTGCAGGGCATGATACTGCACCACAGGTGGCCTAGCTGAACCCCCTACTTCATGATACTCAAGAAATATCTACACTGCTACTTTACTCCATTATATTAGGGTACTATCTATAGGGTATCTATTCTACAATCTGGTGACCATACACGTCTATCTAGAATCATATTATTCAGAATCCTTGTCATGCCAGTAAGTATAACCTCGATAACTAAATGGTCCTTAACTAAGGTACATACCTCTAGTATCATGGTATCTAGAATTTTTGTCATGCCGCATGCTTGGTTACGGAAACTCTAAATTCCATAATCGAGAGAATAATATCCAAAATCAGGCCCCATGTCATCGCCACGCCAGCTAATATGGCTATTATAGACTCTAGATTCCATAATTGAGGCAACTTAGTCCATAAAATTTATCTTTGCATAAAATTAAAGTCAACAATGAACACCAAGAATCAAATTCAACAACGGAATAGGAAGAGTAGATAAAGACAAGTGGAATCAAATTTCGAGATAGTTTATAATGAGATTCTCAGGAGTCGTCCCAGGAATCTCTCAAGAGGTCCTAATTATGATTGAGTATCCTCTCATCCTATAGCATATTCCTTATCTCCTATCGCAGGCTTGTAGTAATATAATTAAACCGTTGCACTACCATGACATCACACTAATGCGACTCTCGACCTGCATGGGCCCCCACTAAAAATGTATTACGACCCGTACCCAGTATAGAGGTACGAGTGCGTGACAGCGTCCAGCCTAGGATGCAGCATCGACGGTTGAACGTGTTTATATCTCTAACTATCAACTCTCACAACAATATAATGTACCTGTCATAGATCTCAACTCCAAATGGAGGACAAGTACAATGATATGGTAAATACTCAATTACAATCTAAAGCACGATAAGATATCATAGAAATCTAATAAACTATAAAATCTAAAACATCCAAATACAATATGCAAGATCCAAGCCTCAATAACAAAATCTTTATTATATTTACATTCCAAGTTCTAATAGAGAATCTAACACAAGTCAAGCTAGTCACTAAATCTCTCGATAATCACTCTTGAGAATTAGGACCCATGGTTGTTATCCCCTTCTCGAATCCGTAGTATGTGGGACACAAATTCCCTGAATAATCATCTGAAAAAATATATCCAGTCAGGATAGAACGAGCACATCTTCTCTAGCAGTTCCAATTAAATGACAAAGACTATAAAACAGTTATAGCAAGTAATAATTGATGAACATGGAAAGAGTGAGTCAAAAAATGAAATAGAACAATAGTTAACTAAAGTACAAGGAAAGTAAATATGGTGAATCATAAGAACATGTAATGAAGACTGTAAATAAAGATAACTAACTAGAACAGATATGTGACACCAGATAGTAAAATGTGAGTCCAGTGAGGACAATGTGAAACCAGTAGAAAGCACTAAACCAGTGTGTTTTGAAATACCGCTTTTGACATATAAACGGCTATGGCATAAATACGACATATCGCATACTTGGCAAGTGTGCAACAGCTATCTTTTCAGATTAGACCAGTAGTAAGTATGGCATATCGCACGCTTAGCCTAGCGGCGACGACTATCTTTCCAGATTAGACCAGTATGGGTGGTTCTAGTATGATTGGGAATGTTTACATGTTTACTCGAGTATTTCTCCACCCGACAAGTACCAGTGAATCCATATCCGGACACGTAAATCAAGTACAAGTCTAGCCATAATATAAATGGTGCCCGTAAGTGTTTCCAATAGGTGATTCCAGTGGGTGCTTCCAGAAATAGAGGCCAAACAAGTTTAATATATGTGTCAGATATAATGAATCCAGAAAAACCTATCCGTGTCATGTCAGAGAATCAGATAATACTATACTAGAAGCTAAATCATAATAGTCATCAGATAAATGAAAACTATTAGATAATGTACTTGCATATCATCCTGAGTAGCAATTGTGGATCGATGCCCAAAGTGGTGTCACACAAACCTATATATATGAGATTATAGAGTTATTTGGTGTTTCAGAGTAATAATGAATTTAAATGCACTATTTATATGCTTCTAGGACCTTTCTAGGTCATGGAAGTCAAATTAGGTCAATACTAAGTCGTACCTTGCTAGGTTAGGTCAAACTAGTCAAACTAGGCCTAGTCTAGGCTTCTACGTCCATACCCATATCCTAGCTCATTTATACACATTTAGATAGCTATAGGTAATATCAATTGGAATACCTTACCTATTTATATGTATTTACTCTATATCCATTTACCTATTATATAACTCAATATGTTACCCATTATAGAAGCATAAAAAATCTCAGCTGAAGACATCCTTTCGCCAAAGCGCAGAAGATGCAGAAGACTGAGGCTCAGTGCTAAAAAAATAAACAGAAGATATGAAGAGAAGTCCCTTCATTGTCATGTCTACCAAAGTCTAGTACAGACACATCAAGACCACACATAAGGGGCTAATTCTGTTCTTCTACAAAGGATCTAGTACAGATTCGACAGAAGCCTAGAAGGATCTACAAGGGATGAAATCTTCTGTAGGAACGAAATTGTAAAGCACAATATTCTAGAGGGGGGATGAATAGAGTTGGCAGCGGAAAAATACTAATTAAAAATGTTAGCAGCAAGATCACAGAATAATAATCACAACTAAATAATATAAAGGCAGAGGTAAGAAAGCAAACGCAAAGACATCGATGTATACTGGTTTCCCTCTGTTGATGACTAATCCAGTCGGTAGAACTCTTGCTACCAGTTGAATCCACTATTGGCAAAACCGCAAGTTGTCTTACGAAGTCCTTGCAACTTCTACAACGCGAGCTTTGATACGAAGAACTCGTCCAACTTTAATTGTGAAGAGGTATTCTTCTAATCAAGCCTTCTGATTACAAGCATTCAGAAACTTCTAGATCGCACCGCACTGGCAAATCGACTAGAGGATTGTAATTGGCTTGGGATCTGAAATTTGAAGCTCAAGAAAACTCTTTGGAAGACTGAAAGCTTTTTAGAAGAGAGAAGATTGAAAGTGATTGAGTGTGTTGAAATGATCGAAATCCTTCTCTATTTATAAGAATTCCAAAGACAGAATTTTGGCAAAATTCGGACAGAATTCGGGCAGAACTCGATGAGGAAATCTCGGTCAAATCTGCAACTACAGGAGGACCAAGTTCCAGAGAATTTAAAAATTAAAACGGCCACTAACCGAACTCTGGCCGAACTCTGGACGAACTCTGGCCGAACTCTGGCCGAGTTCTGTCTGGGTTAGGTTAGATATTAAAAATAGTTTTTGGGGATTTTTGAAAACCTTTTTGAAAACCTTTTTGAAGCTTTTGTTAATATAAATGTTTTTCAAAACTAAGGATATTTTAAAAACTTTTTGAAATCATTTTGGAATAGCCTATTTGTCAGTACGACTCAGTGTATAACATATTCCTAGACTCAATAAAATAAAAAATACATTGCTCAAAGAAATACAGACTCGAACAGGCAAACATTGCTTCGGTCTTGAACTGAGTAGATAGCTGTTCTTGATCATGTCTAAGAGTCCGAGATATCCTGACAAGCTTTATATATCCAGACAGAGTTTGGTCAATTATTAAAATCAGTTTGACCATATGACCAATGGGCCAACAATCTCCCCCATTTTGATAATTGACAAACTATGAATGATATAACATTTAAGCTTAAAATAAAATCAAAAATTGTTCATGTCCTGCATTTTCTCAAAAGAATATTAGATCTTTATTTTCTCCTCCGTTGTCACTTAGCAAAATAATTGCAAAAGAGAAAAACTCTCCCGCAATCAATGCATAAGTAACAAACAGTAAAGAAACACAAAATGAAAAATATGAAAAAATATGAAAAATAACATCACAAGCATGTATTTATCTCAGGCAGTTTATAACAGAGAATTATTTCACAGGCAGTTTATAATAAAGAAGCAGATAAAGATGCTATAAATAAGTAAATAAACTGATATGAAACATAAACTACGCATCTCATAAAGATAAAAATATATCCAAGAGACATAAAAAAATATCCAGTACAAGTCCTCAAAAGAAATACTGATAATAAAGTCTAAAGACAGAAACTAGGAACGTCGGAGCATTTCCAAGTATACAGTAGATAATATCTAAGTCTCAAACATCAGATAACATATCACATATCCTCCTCCTCATCATCATCATCAGCATGACCGGCATGTCCGGAGGGACCAGCTGCAGAGGTACTAGCGCCAGAAGGATAAGGAGGGACGCCAGTGTAAAACTCACCGACATAGTCTCGAGGAGCACGGTCAGAACGGTACCAATCATATGCGTTACCGGGCTGAAAGTAGGCATGAACAGTCTCATCCTCACAGCGGTAACCAGAGTAAGCTGGATCTCTAGGAATGGAACCGGTAGAATGTCCAGTCTGGGCAAATCGAAGATCAGCTAAAGAATTTGCAATCGCCTGATAACGAGTGACGTCACAGAACTCGCATTCGTGGGCCATATCCGTCATCGAGACGTGCAAATCCGAAAGGTGCTGGTGTATGCCCTCAAATGTCATGGCATACTGCTGAGGAGGTGGAGGAGGTGGAGCAGTAGCAGGAGCAGTAGGAGGAGCAGCAGCAGTCATACTGCGATGAGATAACTTCAGAAACTTGGGCTCAGGGTCTTGAGTACAAGTTGATAAATCAATGTCGAAACGCTGAAAGATGCGTGGAAGAATTATCGCATAAGAGAGATTTTTATCTCTTGCACGACAACGTCCCATCATCTGGATAATAAAGTCTAAAGACAGAAACTAGGAATATCGGAGCATTTCCAAGTATACAGTAGATAATATCTAAGTCTCAAACATCAGATAACATATCACATATCCTTATCATCATCATCATCATCATCAGCATGACCGGCATGTCCAGAGGGACCAGCTGCAGAGGTACCAGCGCCAGAAGGATGAGGAGGGGCGCCAGTGTAAAACTCACCGACATAGTCTCGAGGAGCACGATCAGAACGGTACCAATCATATGCGTTACCGGAATGAAAGTAGACATGAACAGCCTCATCCTCACAGCGGAAACTAGAGAAAGCTGGATCTCTAGGAATGGAACTGGCAGAATGTCCTGTCTGGGCAAATCGAAGATCAGCTAAAGAATTTGCAATCGTCTGATAACAAGTGACGTCGCAGAACTCACGTTCGCGGGCCATATCCGTCATCGAGACGTGCAAATCCGAAAGGTGCTGGTGTATGCCCCCAAATGTCATAGCATACTGCTGAGGAGGTGGAGGAGGTGGAGCAGTAGCAGGAGCAGTAGGAGGAGCAGCAGCAGTTATACTGCGACGAGATAACTTCAGAAACTTGGGCTCAGGGTCTTGAGTACGAGTTGATAAATCAATGTCGAAATACTGAAAGATGCGTGGGAGAATCATCGCATAAGAGAGATTTCTATCTCTTGCACGACAACGTCCCATCATCTGGATAATGGTCTTAGGAGCAGAAAATGGAATCCCCTTAAGAATGTGATACATAGCAGATAATTCAAGAGACGTGACATCTTTCTTTGAAGTAGACTTCGGAAGGAGAGTGGAGTAAATGATACGGTGCAATTCATAATTAAACAAGTTCAAGTTGTTTGTCTTGAACTTTCCAGAGTGAACTCGATCAGGTGCACAGAGTTCAGCTTTGAAACTAGTAAGTGACGTACCGTCGGAGAAATCAAATTCAGTGATGTCAACAAGCGATTCACCTTCGTTGGAAATACCAAGGATTTCCGCTAAGAGGACATCATTGAAATTGATATCTAATCCGCCAACACGAGTACTTACGTCAAACGTGTTTAATATGATATTGCAGTAGAACAGTCTAATGGCATTAGTTTCTACTGGAAAACAAAGTTTAACAAAATATTGTAACCCTAATGCCTCAAAGTAACGGCGGTGTTCTGGAAACACAGTCCACTTGATAGGAGCGCCTGTGCATATGGATCTCATGGAGAAGTCTCCATACCACAGTAGGGCTTGATCTAGGGTTTGAAAGTAAAATCCGTCGAACGCGCCATCGCTAGATTGGACTGGCGAAAAGAGGGAATTCGTGGGCGGATTCGAAGATGAACCTTCCTCACTTGGATTGGTTGTCTTCTTCCTCTTGAAGGGGTTAAATCCCTTAGGTGCCATTTGTGCAATAAAATTAAATATACACAAAATTTAAAGGAGGGGAAATACGAAGTTATACCTCCCGAGATTCGAATATGTTGTAGAGAACAACGAACTCTGCACGAATCCAAAGTTTGGATTGATTTCACCACTTGGATTGGAAGAGAAGGAGTGGTGAAGAACTAGGGTTAGGGCTGCTCTCGCGCGGCTGTTGTTGCTGTTTTGATGAAGTTTAGAAGCAATGAAGAAGAAAGGCTCTCGGGTTCTGGTTATATAACCTGATACCTTCAACCGAACTCGGGCCGAATTCAGTCCGAAGTCTGGCCGAATTCGTCTGGGGTTGGTTTGGAACACTTTCTTTTTCATTGGCTCATTTCAAATATTTAATTCAAAGATTATTAATTTTGACATTAAATTAATATAATTAATGTTATTTTATAAATTAAATTTCGTTACACAGCGACTGTTTCAGATTAGCTGTAGGAGTACTGTCCCAGCTGGCGGAGGTTCACCGGGGAACTCTTAAATACCGCTTCGCTTCAACCGTAGTTGTGGTGACAGACAGACTCTTTATTGGCTTGTCTCTAACACAATTTTTGCATATTGAAATAAAATCATAAAATAAAATTAATTAACATTATTGACGTCCAAAATTCCTAATTCTCGACGTAAATAATTAAAATGATCTTCTGCTAGAGGTTTTGTGAAAATATCAGCTAATTGATTCTCAGTATCTATGTACACAAGGTCAATATCTCGTTTTTGATGATGATCTCTAAGAAAATGATGTCGGATCTCGATATGCTTAGTACGAGAATGACATACTGGATTCTTAGTCAAATTAATAGTGCTCGTGTTGTCACAGAAAATGGGAATATATGTGTAAAATAAATCATAGTCTTCTAAGATTTATTTCATCCATAAAATCTGAGCACAACAACGTCCTGCGGTGATATACTCAGCCTCTGTTGTTGATAGGGCTACAGAATTTTACTTTTTACTAAACCATAAGACTAAAGCCTTGCCTAAGAAATGACATGTGCCACTAGTACTTTTTCTATCAACTTTGCATCCAGCAAAATCTGCATCCGAGTAACCAATAAGGTCAAAGGACTTAGTTTTGGGATACCATAAGCCAACAGAAGAAGTGCCCTTAAGGTATCGAAAGATACGCTTAACTGCGCACATATGTGATTCCTTTGGATTAGCTTAAAAACATGCACACATGCAAACACTAAACATAATATCTGGACGACTAGCAGTTAAATAAAGTAAACTACCGATCATACCTCGATACTTACGTGTGTCGACCGGCTTGCCTTGTTCATCAATATCAAGCTTTGTTGAAGTTGCCATCGGAGTGCCAATTGGTTTGACATTGTCCAGATCAAACTTCTTTAGCAAATCTTTTGTGTACTTGGCTTGATTTATGAACGTCCCATTGTCAGTTTGTTTGATTTGCAGTCCGAGAAAGAATTTTAGCTCTCCCATCATGCTCATCTCAAACTCATTCTGTATACACTTAGAGAATTCTTGACACATAGATTCATCAGTAGATCCAAATATAATATCATCAACATAGACTTGTATTAAGAGAAGCTTACCATTAAAGGACTTAATAAAAAATGTAGTGTCAACCTTGCCATTTGAAAAACTGTTGTCAAGTAGGAAAGAGCTTAGACGATCATACCAAGCACGAGGGGCTTGTTTCTGACCGTATAAAGCTTTCTTCAACTTGAAAACATGACCAGGGTTTTTAAAATCAGTGAAACCTGGAGGTTGTGCTACAAAAACTTCTTCTTTTATAAAACCATTTAAAAATGCACTCTTGACATCCATTTGAAATAATTTAAAATTATGAAAATATGTAAATGCACATAACATGCGAATGGATTCTAATCTCGCAACTGGGGCATAAGTCTTATCATAGTCGATACCTTCTTTCTGATTGTATCCTTGAGCTACGAGTCGAGCCTTATTACGAGTTACTAAACCATTCTCGTTAAGTTTATTTCGGAATACCCAACGGGTGCCAATGACCGGATGATCAATAGGCTTGGGAACAAGTTCCCAAACTTGAATTCGTTCAAATTGGTTTAATTCCTCTTGCATAGCATCTATCCAAAAACTATCACTACATGCTTCATCAATAGTTTTGGGTTCTAGCTGTGAAATGAATGCAACACTAGAAATAATATCTCTACTGGATGTACGAGTACTTACACCTTTGGTAATATCACCAATTACCAAATCCTTTGGATGATCAGCCGTAAATTTCAATCTTTTCGGCAGACTCTGAAGGTAGCTGGTTCCTGGATCTTCTCTAGGAGGATCAGCTAGTGCCGAGCTTGGTTGAGAATCAGCTATTGTTGAGCTTGGTATAGTTGGATCTTCGTCATTGTCATCGATAGTCATTTGATTTAGTTCATCAAAAGTGACGTTGATTGACTCTTCGATGATCATGGTTCGTTTGTTGAAGACTCTGTATCCTTTGCTCTTGGCCGCATAACTTAAAAATATACCTTCATCGGCCTTTTCGTCAAACTTTCCCAAATTGTCTTTTGTATTAAGAATAAAGCACTTACAACCAAGTATTCTAAAATATGAAACTGATGGAATTCTATCAAACCATAACTCAAACGGAGTCTTCTTCGATTTGGGTCGAATTAGAACTCTATTGAGAACAAAACAAGCTGTATTGACAACTTCAGTCCAGAAATATTTGGGTAGACTAAACTGGTTTAACATTACTCTGGCCATTTCGGATAGAGTTCTGTTCTTACGTTCCACAACTCCAATTTGTTGTGGAGTCCTAGGGCAGGAGAACTCGTGTACAAAACCGTGTGTGTCACAAAATTGTTCAAACTCTGCATTCTCGAATTCGCCACCATGATCGCTTCTAATATGAGTGATCATATAACCTTTTTCATTCTGTACTTTCTTGCAAAAGGCGACAAATTCAGATAATGCATCATTCTTGCGTGTCAAGAAGTATACCCACGTGTATCTAGAGTAATCGTCTACAATTACAAAAGCATATAACTTACCTCCGAGTCTAGCGACTCTGCTAGGACGAAATAAGTCCATATGTAGCAATTGTAGAGGTCTAGTAGTACATTCTGTGTTTACTGACTTGAATGTGGATCTGGTAGCTTTGTTCTTTTCATATTGGCTATATACCGAATCCTTCTTGAATGTTATGTCCGGTAAACCGCGTACTAGCTTCTTTGTAGATAATTTTGAGATTGTGTCCATATTTGCGTGACCGAGTCTCATATGCCACAGATGACTCTCATCACTTTTAGCCATTAAGCATCTACCTGAAATGTTAGTGTCTTCCAACAAATAGAAAACATATATGTTGTCTTCCCTGATACCTTCAAAGATAGTACTACCAGTTGAGCTATCAACTATAGTACATTTGTCTCTGCCAAAGTTGATGCCATAACCATGATCAGCTAGATGACTTACACTGAGTAGATTATGTTTCAACTCGGTAACCAGACAGACATCCTTAATCACCGGATAGGGAGACTTACCAACATCACCGATACCAATGATATACCCTTTCAAGTTATTACCGAAGGAAACATAACCTTCCTTCTTCTTCTTCGACAGTGTTGCAAATAATGTAGCGTCACCGGTCATATGCCGTGAACAATCGCTGTCGAGGATCCATTTGCTTTTAGCATGTGAAAGGTGTTCCACCTGATCGGATGCCATAAAGCATACGTTTGCAGCGTCTTCTGATTGTTCATCTTCTGAATCGCTGGCTTCACTTTCACGCCATATGCTGGTGTTGGCATATCTCCGAGATGTTGATCTCTTCAGGTTCCTTTTTTCATACCTGTTGCTCTTTTTGCTTGATGATAAGTTTGTAGGACAATCCTTCTTCATGTGTCCCTTCTTCTTGCAGCCGTAGCAGACAGCATCATCTTGATACCAGTTGTTGCTGCTATTGTTTTCTTTGGCTTTCTTCTCATATCTCATGAATCTTTTGAATTTTCTTGCTAGGAGTGCTTGATCTTCAGCATCAGATTCACTGCTGTCTGAATCACCTTTAGCAGCTTTTCTGTGCTGAGCCTTGAAAGCGATTGTCTTCTCCTTTGGTGCAAGCTCTTCAAAATCTTGTAGCTCCAGTTCATGAGTGAGTAGCTTACCCATGAGTACTTCAAGGGACATAGTTGTGAGGTCGTTCCCTTCAATGATCGCAGTAGCCTTTGGAATCCAGTTCTTGGTAAGTTCTCGCAGGAGTTTGCGAATCTTTTCATGGTTACTGTAATCTTTGCCTAGGGAGGACAAAGGATTTACAATATCCAAGAATCTGTCGAACATCTGAGTAACTGTTTCGTTGGGCTTCATCTTGAACACCTCATACTCTTGAGTAAGTCTGCTGACTTTTGATTCTTTGACTTGAGTCGTGCCTTCATGTGTGACTTCAAGAAGCTTCCACACTTCATTAGCAGTTGTGCAGATAGATACCCTATTAAATTCAGTTCTGTCTAAAGCACAAAATAAAGCGTGAATAGCACGTGCGTCAAGACTGACCTTTTTTTTTCTTCTTCTGTATATCTGTTATAGGGTTTTTCAACTAAAACTCCATCAACATTTATACGAGATGGCTTTTGATAGCCATCAATAACAATAGACCATAAATCAAAGTTAAGAGATTTCAAGAAGAAACTCATCCGTGTTTTCCAATAGGTATAGTTTGTACCATCAAACAGTGGAGGTCTGTTTGTGGCCTGGCCTTCACTTGTGAATTTCACAGTTGCCATGTGTTGTGCTGTGATCTATATAACAATTAATTAAATAAATAAATAATTGTAATGTTACCTTGCTTTACCTGTAACACCAGCGCTGATACCAATTGTAGGAAAGAAATCGTAAAGCACAATATTCTAGAGGGGGTAAATAGAGTTGGCAGCGAAAAATTGCTAATTAAAAATGTTAGCAGCAAGATCACAGAATAATAATCACAACTAAATAATGTAAAGGCAGAGATAAGAAAGCAAACGCAAAGACAGTGATGTATACTGGTTTTTCTCTGTTGAGGACTAATCCAGCCGGTAGAACTCTTACTACCAGTTGAATCCACTATTGGCAAAACTGCAAGTTTTCTTACGAAATCCTTGCAACTTCTACAACGCGAGCTTTGATACGAAAAACTCATCAAACTTCAATTGTGAAGAGGTATTCTTCTAATCAAGCCTTCTGATTACATTCACTCAGAAACTTCTAGACCGCACCGCACTGGTAAATCGACTAGAGGATTGTAATTGGCTTGGGATCTGAAATTTGAAGCTCAAGAAAACTCTTTGGAAGACTGAAAGCTTTTTAGAAGAGAGAAGATTGAAAGTGAATGAGTGTGTTGAAATGATCGAAATCCTTCTTTATTTATAGGAATTCCAAAGACAGAATTCTGGCAGAATTCGGGCAGAATTCGGACAGAACTCGATGAGGAAATCTCGGTCAAATCCACAACTGCAGGAGGATCAAGTTCCAGAGAATTCAAAATTCAAAACGGCCACTAACCGAACTCTGGCCGAACTCTGGCCGAGTTCTGTCAGGGTTAGGTTAGGTATTAAAAATAGTTTTTGGAGATTTTTAAAAACCTTTTTGAAAACCTTTTTGAAGCTTTTGTTAATATGAATGTTTTTCAAAACTAAGGATATTTTAAAAACATTTTGAAATCATTTTGGAATAGCCTATTTGCCAGTACGACTCGGTGTACAACGTATTCCTAGACTCAATAAAATGAAAAATACATTGCTCAAAGAAATACAGACTCGAACAGGCAAACATTGCTTCGGTCTTGAACTGAGTAGATAGCTGTTCTTGATCATGTCCAAGAGTCCGAGATATCCTGACTAGCTTCATATACCCAGATAGAGTTTGATCAATTATTAAAATCAGTTTGACCATATAACCAATGGGCCAACATCTTCATCGAAGCACAGCCTTCCTTCTTCTCGATACACACGCTGGAGGATTGACCTCCACCGAAGCATGTTCTGATATTATAGTAGGCGCAGCCTCTCAGAAGTATATCAGTAACTCAACACTTTAAAAAAGCCAGAGCCTTCGAGCCAGAGGCGCAGCCACCTTCTTGCGCCAACCTCAGAAACAAGATGGTGGTAGGGCCCTCCTCCCCTTCTTTTATTCCAGAAGCCAGTGTCTACACTGCAAAGGCGCAGCCATCTGTCTACGCCAATCTCAGAAGGCAAGGGTGTCATACCCTTCCTTTCGCAGCCAACGCCTTCATTTTCAGAGGCGCAGCTACTTACCTGCAACCATATGAGCCACATGATGGTGATATGCTCACACCATCTCCATTCCTACGGTGCAGTCATTTGCTCCAAATCAGAAGCTTAAGTCACTTCTCTACAAGAGACTTGGGAACTCCCATCGCAACCAATGCAAGTCAACCCGTCACTCCAAAAGCACAGTAACCTCGCCAACCTGAAGCACAAGCCTACTTATCACCTACAGCACAGTGACTCTGGTAGTCGAAATAAAGCTTCGTAAGTTGCTCTATACGCATAGAAGTTCCATCGTCAATCGAAGCCAAGTCCATCCGTCGCCTGAAAGCACAGAGGTTCCGTCGTCTCCAGAAGCACGGTCTACTCATCGCCACAAAAGCACAGCATCACTTAGTCCTCACCAGAGGAACAGGAAGCATGGGTCTACCCCAATTGGTTTGTTTAAACCGCCTTATGCAGAGAAGATTGGGATTAAATCATGATTGATATTATATCAGATTGATTTAAATCTTAGACGAGGATCAATTAGACTCTAAATCTAAGATAAAATTCCAAGATTTACTCGACTGTATCCGAGCAAGAAAATCGGCATATGCCATGTGTCACCTCCTTCGGTTATGTTTATAACCACCAGAGATCTTGTTTTAGGAGAATTTTGATGTCCGCCACGTGTCAGCACCGCAGAAGCCCGCACCGTACAATGACGGCAGATTCTTTTATATGTCAGGAACCCTAATGCACATCGCATATGTGCTCGGTTCTATATAAATATAAGGAGTTCTTCTTCCACCAAAGCATCAAAAATCGACAGAGGGAACATCGACAATCGACAATCTTCAAAGGAGCAGCGATCTCCATCCACGAAGAGTCGACCACCCTCATCCACCTATCAACCAAAGAACCAACCAACCAACCATCTTCAAGGCATCTTCTCATCCAGACAGCCTCTTGATCGGTGACCCCAGAGTCCCATCAAAGGCGCCAGAGAGCCATAGAAAGGTTGATTAGTCTTCATATCATCATCGGAGTAAAGGAGCCGCTACAGTACTCGATCTCCACCGTCATACTTTTCAGAAACCTCTTCTTCCTGTACATAGAATATCTTATTTAGGACTTCCTTCTTTGTACACAGATATCTTATACGTTCAATAAAGCAAAATGTTCGTTCAACCTTTTTTTACGTCGAATAAAATAGTGACTCTGCTGGGGATAACCTTCTCCTCCAATGAGAAGACAGTGACGCAATTTGATGACAACTTGCTGGAAGTTTCTCAAGACATGCTAGTCGTACGCTTCGAGCAGCAGGCTTTTGAAGATCTCCTCTCTGATGAAAAGTTGAAGTCTTCAAAGTGGTTCATACAACCAAAGAAGACTCGACGTGTCTGGAGGCCTAAGGTGGCTGCAGCCAGCAGCACGACGACGGGAATTGTGTCTTAGGACTCCCTCAACGTCAAGGCCACAGAGATGATCCCGGTTGCTACAGCCTTATCCCCTCGCCCGATTCCTATCCCGGGAAAGCATGGCGAAGAAGATGGTAGTTCTATGGTTGATCTGATGAAGGAACGATGCCGAAGGAAGTTCGTACCGGTCCAACCCCTCACGACGGGAGTATTGCCGGCA
This sequence comes from Iris pallida, assembly GCA_029216955.1. Taxonomy (NCBI): domain Eukaryota; kingdom Viridiplantae; phylum Streptophyta; class Magnoliopsida; order Asparagales; family Iridaceae; genus Iris; species Iris pallida. The sequence goes on along the minus strand of JANAVB010031215.1, from coordinate 7,593,888 downwards.
AGGAGATCTGTCTTCGATAGAATCGCTTTCCCTTCAGGTAAACCTTCGATAGACTCTGAATACTACTCACCCACTGGGGGTAGTAGGAAGAGATCCCAGGTGGCTCACGCTTCATACAACAAGCGTACGGCACTAGCGGCAGACCAGAGGCCCGTGTTGACAGTAACACGTGCAGCCGACGGAAAGCTATACAAGACTTGCTCTCGCGCTCTGATGCCTCAACCAGTCGAATCTCCCTTCTACTAGGTGTAGAAGCATGGAAAAGAATAAAGAAAGATTCATGCGGCCAGAGAGCCCCATGCGACTCAGAGAGTTCATGCGGCTCAAGTATCCATGCGGCTCGAGTGTCTATGCGGCTCAAATAAGTTCTATGCGGCTCAAAGAGGAGCCACGTGGCCTGCAAACAGCTCTTATCTTTGTCTACTACTACATTAAATGCCTTGACGGCTGACAGTTCTGACAAGATGACAGTTCTGACACAAAGATATCATTATGACTCCCTCATAATGACAGACTCCTAGGGAAGCGAAGAAAATCTCTGACACAATCTCCCGAGATTCAAAAACTGTCATGCTGCCTTGACACGTGGACAGTCGTATGAGGCTCAAGAAGAGACCATCCTATACGGCCCAAGTGGAGGCTCCTCCATACGGCTCACGAAGACTAGCCCCATACGGCTCACGAAGACTAGCCCCATGTAGCTCACGAAGACTACCCCCGTGCGGCTCACGAAGACTAGCCCCATGCGGCTCACGAAGACTAGCTCCATGCGGCTCACGAAGACCATCCCCATGCGGCTCACGAGGACTATCTCCATGCGGTTCACTCATGCGGTCATCCACACTCATATGGCTCAAATCATTACCATGCAGTCCAAATGTTCAGAGGGGCCACTCTTAGGCAGCCTTGACACGTGGCCAGCCTTATACGGCCCAATAAGGAGCAACTTTCCTGCGGCTCAAATTTCTGATATTATGACACGTGGCATGATAGCAGGGCACGTGACATCAGATTGATCGAAATCCCTCAACAAATTCCAATAAAATATTGGGATCAAATCAGATCATTTGCAAATAAGCCAATTAAAGACACGTGTCGAGGAATCCGAGGTTGGCATGACAAATCAGGAGGATTTATGTCAATCAGCAATTATTACCCACAAAAGATTTGATACAATCATATTTATTGCTCAAATCTCGATGAACGACCCAGATCCAATGATCCTTAGCCGCCGACTTTTAAGAATGGGCAATCATTGTAAACCCTAATGAGGCCCCCACTCTTATAAGTAGCAGGGTGCCATTCCCTTGCGAACGGAGACACGAATAGAGACATACACAGAGACAGTGAGAGATATACAGAGAGAGACATAGAGAGCCAGAGAGCCTGAAGAGAGAACATTTCTTCATCAACGCCCAGCAGTTCTTCTACAGAGCCAAGGCTGCATCTGATCGTCCAAGGAGTAAGGCAGAGCTGCCGTCGGTTTCCCGAGCCTCTACCGTCACCCCCCAGAATCTAAAACAAACAATTGTACTTAGATTGCTGTACCTAGGTTTTCATCCCTAGGCTTTCTTTGTACAAGCGAGTTTGTATTGTGAAGTAAAAGTCCAGTCCTCCGATAATTCTTCTGTTCTTTTATATTTCATGGCAAACACGATGGCGAACCTAATGGGTACAAACTTCTCCACGGCTGAGGAGTTGGTGACGCAATCGGATACAGCCAAACTTGGCTCCACGCAACAGAAGATGGTCGTCCGCTTCGACCAACAGGCGTTTGAAGAAATGCTCTCTGAAGGAAGTGCTGGCCCGGTCCAGAAGCGAACCCGCACAAAGAAAACTCGCTGAGAGTGGAGGCCAAAATCATTTGCTCCTCCCCAAGCTCTGGACGGAGTACTCTCTGCTACCCAAGACGGCGAAGGCAACTCTCATATGGCTCCACTTCGAGCCATAGAGGACTCTGCTGTCCCGAAGTCCGGCAGAGAAAAGCACTACGATGCTGGACTTGCAAGGACAAAGAGTGGTTCTATACGCCCCAAGAAGAAGCCGAACACTCATGTGGCCAAGTCTGCCAACCACATGCAGGACGCTCATGCGGCTGAATCTGCCAGCCGCATAAAGGAGGTCTATGCGGCCAGATCATCCAGCCGCATGAAGAAAACTCATGCGGCCGAGACTTCCAGCCGCATGAAGAAAGCCTATGCGTCTACGCCTGCCAGCCACATGAAGATTATTGATGACAGCCGCATGACGCCTACTCCACGTGGATCTGTCTTTGACCACCTCTCCTATGGTCCTAATCTCCTGTGCTCTCAAGAAGACATGTCTGACTCTCTCCAGCATCACTTAGACTCTTCCTACTATGTACCCTTACGCACTAAAGCGAAGAAGTCTAGGGCAGCGCGAGCTTGGCAAACTCGACCCGCTGATCCGACCTCTGACCATCCGAGCGTCCCGTATACTGTTATGCGGGCCTCAGATGGGAAGTTGTACAGAACCACTCGAGTCCAGTCCCCGGCGGCAAACGGACAGAAAGGCTTACAAAAGTCTCCCAAAATCCAGGGAGCGAACATGGTCAATCCAGACCCATCTGACTTGCGTGAGGCCATCCTCCACAAACGCAAGAAAAGAGAAGATACATCGGGGTGCAAAAGGTCCTCCCACGGACGTCACTGTACCCAAGTCATCGTCAACTGCTGCTGTAATAATACGACGGTGCGAGAAGACCGGCAATCCGTCTTTCAAAGACTGCAACAGCCGTCTTCGGAAGACGAGGCACTTCCCGTCATCTCCTGCAACTCTGCTCAGAAAGTCCCCACCGATGGGAGAGGGAAGAAGACAAATGTTTCCAGCCCAAAGATTTCAACCACTATGACTAAGATACTGTCGTCTAAGCGGGTGCCCACCACCAAAGCTTTCCAAGGTACCCGTTCTAAGACGAAATCTGCTACAGTGGGAGATTCGTCGTCCACCCCACTGGGGGTTGCTGGGACTGGGGGTAGCACTCCTCCGAACCTTCACGATAATCCGATGTTCCAAGAAGACGAGCCGGGGGAAACAACTCTCCCATCAGATGTAGCAAACCCTGACGTCTCCGAGGACGTCCACAACTCCCAAGATGATGCGAACTTGGAAACTGGGGGTACTATTCCTTCTGAGTCCGAACCAGAGGAAGACATTCCCACGTACCCTATGATTTCTCATTACAGGGGTACGACTCGGAAGACACATCCTCCACTGTGCCATCCATCTCTCCTCACATAAGGACGGTATTCATGACGGACAGCAACCAAGGTGGTTTCAGTGATCGTCAACGTATCGACACTCTGGATGCCATACTGCTTGCCTTGGTCAAGTCTGTGGACGAGATCAAAGCGGGCCTTCCAACTCTGCAAGGAGGGATGCCTGGCTAAACAAGCGCGGGTCCCGCGGTCAATGCGGACTCGAATTCAGCAGCACCAAACCCAGGCAACAATCTCCCTGAAGTAACGGCCCCTACCGCTGCGGATGAGGCCCGAGAAGCAAGAAGAGAGGTCCAGGAGCTCTGAGCCATGTTTCATGCTCGAGAAAACTCTCAAGACCTCAGAATACGGCAACCGTACCCTGCTGCATGGAGGGATGTCCCCTTCCCACCCAGATATAAGCCGTTCAATATCAATCCTTATGATGGCAAGACCTCCACAAGTCAGTACATCACTTACTTCGAGGTCACCACTGACCATCTGCCCCATGACGATGCCATCCTCACACGATTATTCATTAGGGCATTGGAAGGAGTCGCCTTCGACTGGTATCGCAACCTGCCAAACAACTGCATCCACTCCTTCGCCGGCTTCAAGCGCATGTTCTTGAAGAGATTCTATAAAGTAGGGCAGGACATCACAATGTCCACCCTCATGGACGTCGTCGAAGGGGAGAAAGAGCTGACAAGGAACTACATTGAGCGGTTTCACCAAACCGCAATGAAGCTGCCGTCTGGCAATCCGGATTCCTCCCTGATTGAAATTTGCCAAAAGAGATTGCTCCCAACAATCAGTCTCTGGATGGGCAAAAGTCAATTCAAGGACTGGAAGACGTTTATCATCAGTGCTACAAGTGCCGAAGAACGGTTGAAGAAGGCTCGCCAACTGGGATTGTACATCTCGGACGGAGAGAACAAGGGCAAGCGTCCTAATACCAACAACGACAATGGGGGTAGCCCCTCCAACAATCGGGACAGCAGGGGTAAGCAGGCTATGGTGGTCGACACAACACAGAAACTTGAGCCAAAGTCGGCAGACAAACAATGGCTGTAAATCACATACTCCTTCGAAGACGGTCACGTCAAGCCCATCTTGGACATGCTCATATAAGAAGACAGAATTTAGCTTCCTCTACCAAGACGAGAACCTCGGCCGACAGACATGGAGAACCCAAAGTACTGCCATTACCACCGCTACGTCCACCATGTCACATACGACTGCTACTAACTAAAAATGGTATATCCAAAATCTCATCGATTTGAACGCTCTGGCCATCGACTTCGAAGAGGTAACTGTGGAAGCCAATATGGTGTCAGTACAATTTGGCAGCTTCCCTCCAAGGAAAACTCAAGACGGTGTGGTCCCTATCCCCCTGACGACAATGGAGATTGCTAATCTTCCACCTCCCCGAGATCAGGCTGTTGTTCTAGTGCCCCTCACCACATCACGAGGGGAGGTCATGTGGATCCATCCAGACTTGGTATCGGAAGTGACTCAGCCCACATCATCTTCTATCTGCAAGAAGAAGAGTGGGAAAGTCAGGTCCTGCCGTATAATCTCGGCAGATATCGAAGAAGCTACAGCCGTCGTCACGCGGTCTGGGGCACAATCCCAACCCGTGGCTGATAACTCAGCTGAAGATCATCAGCCCGCTACAAGTGACGCTCCTGGACTGGCTCAGCCTTCGAGGACCGACAAGCCTAGGCCGAAGGAGACTCGCTTTGACAAATCCCTCCGAAAAGAGGCACCGCAGGGGCTGGAGAAGCCCTACAACTTCGACATCTTAGCGCAATTGGCCAATACACCGGCTAAGTTGTCATTATACGAGCTTCTGAGACTCTCAAAGGATGTTCGCACGGCTTTGAGCGATGCACTCCAAAATGCCGACGCGTACCTGGCTCAGGTCAACCTCACGGGAGAGAACCCGCCTGTAGATCTCCAAGACAGTGCTTGCACGGGAGCGATGCCCAACATTGTCTTCACTCTGCAGGACATGCTCATCAAAACCAACCTGCACGATCGCCCGCTATACTACACTGGATACATCGCACGACGTAAAGGTGGATCGGATGCACATTGATCCTGGCTCTTCCATAAGCATTATTCCGAAGGGTCTGTTACATCATCTCTGTATCCCAATGTATCGCTTGATGTCTACAAGCACCGCCATCAGCGGTTTCAATTCGGGCAGGAGCTACCCAATTGGGAAGATTCGTCTGAAGTGTCAGATTGGCGATCTCCAGTCAGAAGTCACCTGTTACGTCATAGATGCAGACACTTCTTACAACATCCTCCTGGGGCACCCTTGGATACATGATTACATGATCGTGCCTTCCATACTGTATCAGTGCTTCAAGTATGTCGACAAACACGGCTTCGTAAGGACAAAATTTGCCGACATCGATCCATTCAAAGGGGTCGAATCCTACTACTCAGACTCCTGCCTATATGAAAAGTCGAAGAGGCACCTTGGTGAAGGAGACGGGCAAGCCCGTACCGAGACGGCCACAGGATTAGAAGAACCTTTGACGATCCACCTCCAAGCTCGTGAACCTGGCAAGTTCGCACCCCTTACCGCCACTCTACGTAAGGACGCAATCAGCCTCTCGGCGCAAGAAGAACAGATGATAATCCTGCTGCCAAGGTCTGGCCAAGTGCCAAGACCCACAACGAAGCCACTAACAATCAGGCTGCCGAGAGTCGGCCAGCCTCAAACGGAGAAGCTCAATCCTTCCGACAAGCCAAGGACGATACGCCTTCCCAAGAAGGGTCGTCACCCCGATGCAAGACCTGGAACTTCTAGCGAACCAACCACTCCCCGCCCAACATCGGACACCAGACTGGGGGTCGCTAGTCTGCCAACAACGCCACGCTCTGCTCCACCAGCTGAACCCTTGACGATCAAGCTGCCCAGGTCATCCTCTCAGTCTTCTTTTATACAGGGGGTAGCCGAAGAGGAACCGGAGCTAGCCAAGTATGTGGCTGCCCATACTGATGTTCCCTCCGCAGATGATGTAATCCCTCTAGAAAAGATACCTTACTTCATCAATAAAGGGCTATCTTTGAACTACCTCGACCTTAATAAGCTTTGTACAAAGTATGCTATGGAACATGGTTTAGGCAGTCACCTACACACACAGGTGACAAATGTGTACACCACAATCCAGTGGAAGACGCTTACCACATAATCGAGGGAGAGGACCATCCAATCATCTTCGGTCGGAAGGACGATCCGCATCCCTTCACCATAGAAGAAGTCGACCTCGAATCAGATGCCGGGAGACTGCCTCTGTATCTTTATAGCTCCCAATCCAAGTATCTCATGCAAAAATAGGGGTATGATCTGGAGACTATGCCAGGACTGAACTATGGTACCGGACGACGATTACCTTTGAAGCCACCAGTCCCGACTGGCAAACCACGGAACTACTATAGCAAGACTCGATGTGGATTAGGGTATGTTACGCCTATAATGACCCCTGAGAGTTCAGATGAAGATTGTGACTGGCATTCACATTCAACCGGGTCACCAACTTCTGACTCGGGTACCAGCATCGGAGACATATTCAGGCAAGTCCTGTCAGTCAACATGGTATTCGCTGACGCGTATGAAGAAGATGAAGACATTCCAAAAAACCTCGAGCTAGAGCCGTGGGCCCAACAGCTGGATGCATAATGGGAAAAGTGGTTCGAACAGAGAGAACCTCCTACTGAAGATGAGGTTATACAGGTCGACCTCGGCAACGAATCTTCTCCAAAACCAATCTTCGTCAGTAAAAGCCTAACAGACGAAGAACGAGAGTCACTACTGGAACTTGTCAAAGAATATATTGATGTGTTCGCCTGGAGCTATGAAGACATGCCAGGACTAAACCCCGAGGTTGTTCTTCACAAACTCAACATTCGGCCGGATGCAAAGCCAGTCAAGCAACAACAACGACGCTTCCGCCCGGGCATCATGGATGCGATCGAGGCCGAAGTCAACAAACTGATAGCCAGTGGCTTCATACGTGAAGAGCAACATCCTGACTGGGTCGCCAACATAGTACCCGTCCTCAAGAAGAATGGGAAGATTCGAATCTGCATCGACTTCCGTAATCTGAATGAGGTATGTCCCAAAGATGAATTCCCCCTCTCTATCACAGACATCATGATTGACAACACCTGCGGCTTCGAACGTATGTCATTCATGGATGGCTTCTCGGGGTACAACCAAACCAAGATGTCTCCCGACGACGAAAAGCATACATCATTCCGAACATCGATTGGCACAAACTGTTACACAGTCATGCCTTTCGGTCTGAAGAATGCCGGTACCACATATCAAAGAGCCATGAGTATCATCTTCAGAGATCACTTACACAAGACAGTAGAGTGCTATGTTGATGACATCGCGATCAAGAGTCGCCGTAAGGGAGGCCATCTGCAGGATTTGAGGACGGTATTCGACCTGATACGAGCGCACAATCTGAAAATGAACCCTACGAAGTCCTTCCTGGGCGTATCCAGCGGGAAGTTTTTGGGCTTCATCATCACCGCCTAGGGTATCCATGTAGACCCTGAGAAAACAAAGGCAATTATGGAGATGGGTCCCCCGAGAAATCTCCGCGAACTCAGAGGCCTTCAAGGGATGCTAGCTTACATCAGGAGGTTCATTTCTAACATCTCCGGGTGATGTCGACCATTTACCCATCTCATGAAGAAAGGCATCTCATTCGTATGGGACGAAGAATGTCAGCGGGCCTTCGACAGCATCAAAGAATATTTGTCGAACCCTCCAGTCCTGGTGGCTTCGGTTGCTGGAAAACCATTCCTGCTCTACGTACGAGCAATAGAACATTCCCTTGGGGCTCTGCTGGCACAAAACAACGATGTAGGCCATGAACAAGCCATATATTACCTCAGCCGAATGATGATTGGGCTAGAGCACCGATACACCGTCGTGGAAAAGGAATGCCTTGCCCTGGTGTTCGCCATTCAAAAAACGTGGTACTATGTCACTGGACAAACCATATATGTGATCTCACGAGTCAACCCTCTCAGGGTCCTCATGACTAAACCAGGGGCACTCATCTCTCACCTCGCTACATGGGCAATATTGCTGTCCCCTTATCATATGATCTTCGTCCCGCAAAAGGCTGTCAAAGGTCAAGCCCTGGCAGACTTTTTGGCAGCCCACCCGGGCTCGAAGTCATCCAGAATATATGAAGAGATCCCAGATAAGGTCGCCAACTCGCATGCAACCTCTCACGATGATATATGGCAAATGTTCTTCGACGGTGCTTCGAGAACTGGACCCAAGGGCAACATCGTCGTCGGAGTCGGGGTGGTACTGGTTTCTCCTTCCGGATTGGTGATCAATCGCGCTTACTCTCTCATAGAACCCTGCTCTAACAATGTGGCCGAGTACAACGCTTTAGTCATTGGCCTCCAACTTGCAAGAGAGCTGGGGGTAGAATAGCTTGAAGCATACGGTGATTCTCAGTTAACCTTCAATCAGATCCGGGGCTCATACGAAGTCCTCCACGAAGACATGATCCCCTATCACCAAATAGCGATCGACATCATCTCGTCATTCGAGGGATTCTTCATCGAACATGTTCCCAGATTTTGAAATATCGAAGCCGATGCCTTAGCCGGTCTGGCCGCCTCTCTAGCAGTGCCAAATCATACTCATCAATCGGTAGATGTGATAGGCCACGAGCTGGTCTGCCCCAAGAACAACGTTCAATTCGTGGCAAGTTATTCCGCTCAGACGATCGACGATGTCCCAGATTGGAGACAACCATTCATTGACTTCGTCGTCTACGATATCCTGCCCGAGAACCCAAAAGAAGCCACCTCCATCAGACGGCGTTCTCTCAGATTCTTCTACGATACAGAGACAAAAATGCTGTATCAGCGATCCTACGATGGGTTATTGCTTCGGTGTCTGTCAAATGTAGAAACCAAAAAAGCCGTACGAGAAGCTCATGACGGTGTCTGTGGGGCCCATCAGCCTGGCCCTAAATTGTAAGACCGTCTTTGTCGAATGGGCTACTACTGGCCCACGATGGTAGCAGATGCGATAGACTATGCGAGAAAGTACAAAGCCTGCCAAGTCCACGCGGACTTCATTCACCAGCCATCCGAATTTCTACATCCGACAGTGACGTCCTGGCCATTCAAAGCATGGGGGATGGATATCATTGGTCCAATCACTCCACCTTCTTCCCGAGGACATCGCTTCATACTCGCAATCACAGATTATTTCTCCAAATGGGCGGAAGCTGTCCCGCTTGCAGAAGTAAAGACTTCAAACATGATCAGCTTTTTTAAGCACCACGTCATCTATCGCTTTGGACTTCCCCGAAGGATCATCCACGATAATGGTGCACAGTTTGCAAGCCACGCCTTCTACGGTTCTGCGACAAGCACCGTATCCAGAATATTGCTTCGATGCCATACAATCCAGCAGCAAATGGGTTGGCAGAAGCATTCAACAAAACCATCATCAAGTTACTCAAGAAGTTCGTATCATCCAACAAATACGACTGGAACGAGAAGCTTGGTGAATGCCTATGGGCGTACCGTACCACAGTCCGAACGGCTACAGGGAATACACCATTCTTCCTGGTGTACGGGAGTGAGGCAGTTCTCCCATTGGAGACTCAAATACCCTCACTCCGCGTCGCCCTCACTTATCAATTGACGACGGATGATAACTACCGACGCCGACTACAAGAGTTAGAGGTCTTAGATGAAAAGTGCCTCCTGGCTCAGCAACGAATCGAGCTATACCAAGCACGCATCTCAGGAGCCTTCAACAAAAAGGTTAAAATCAGAACATTCCATATGGGCGATCTTATTCTGGCAGTCCAGAGGTCGATGGTCATGACTCACAAGACCGCCGGCAAGTTCCAGCCAAAATGGGAAGGTCCATTTATCATCGAGGCTGCATTCTCCAATGGTGCTTACCGCCTCGCAAAACAAAATGGAGACTTGCTCATGTTGCCCGTCAACGACAAGTTCCTGAAGAAATATTATATCTGAACGACATTCCAGATTAATGAGTTATGTACCCGCTGGTGCCGCTGAACTCACATCTACAATATTCCAGATTATCGAGTCATGTACCCGCTGGTGCCGCTGAACTCACACCCATAATATTCCAAATTATCGAGTCATGTACCCACTGGTGCCGCTGAACTCACACTTTTATAATATTCCAAATTATCGAGTTATGTACCCGCTGGTGCCTCTGAACTCACATTCCGGTCACTCTTTCAGATAGTAAGTCATGTATGACCATACCTCTGAACTTTCTTCCTGGAAGAGATCCTCCCTCATGATCCACTACCCGCACTCTCAGTGCACAAAAAGGGTAACCAATCCACAAATTTCCAAAACGGCCATGTCCTCATTAACTCTGAGTCGTTTTACTTCCGCCAAAAACAAATCACCTCTTTACATAGAACTTCCATATCCTTATTACCTCTGAGTCATTTTATGTACCCTCCTTCAGTGAGCCCACTCCTGTCATGTCCTCATTACCTCTGAATGGGAAGGCTCCGTCGAAGAAACGTTCATGCTTGCCATGTCCTCATTACCTCTGAGTAAGTATGATGATTCCATTTCGACTTATTATCCGTACCCACAACCGAAGTACGCCAAGGATAATAGGTCCACAAATATTCTCTGCTGAGTGCACTCCTGCCATGTCCTCATTACCTATGAATAGGAAGACTCTACGGTAAAACCTCCGTACTTACCATGTCCTCATTACCTCTAAGTAAGTATGTTGGTCCTCTATCGTCTTATTATCCATACCCTGAACCAGGGTACGCCAAGGGTAATAGGCCCACAACTGTCCTCTGTTGACCACAAATATCCTTCGTTGAGTCCACTCCTGCCATGTCCTCATCACCTCTGAGTAGGAAGTTTCTACGGTAAAACCCTCATATTTGCCATGTCCTCATTACCTCTGAGTAAGTATGTCGGTTCCCCTTCATCCTATTATCCGTATCCTAAGTCAGGGTACGCCAAAGATAATAGGCCCACAAATGTCCTTTGCTAAGTCTCTTAGTACAGGCCCACCATTCCTCATCATGCCCCGGGAGCCCAGCTGCTCCATGGCATTCTATCTCCCGATACCCCGAACACCCATGACCACCTTGCCGTGGAACCGTTCTAAGTATCCCCAATCAAACTTGTTACCCGTACCTAAAACCAAGGTATGCCATGGGTAACAGGTCCACAAACAAGTCCCCCATACGGGACAAACATCACCACAATACCACAGGCACAACAAGCAATACAAATGAAGGGTAGAATGGAAAGTACTCTTTATTTGAAAGACGAAAAAGCATTACATGTTTTGGGACCACGTCCCTCTCAAAGAAAAAAAAGAAAAGAAAAACAGAAATGAAAGAAGAAAAGGCCTACTATAGTTCGGCGTTACACAACTTTAAAAGGCGGTTTCTCACCAAGGCAGTACCCTGCTCAAGCCTCTGTCTAGCCCTGCGCTCAGCCTCCTGGGACAACCGCTCCCCATTATCCAGGTCCATGAGTGTTCGCCAGTCGTCGTCCAACCTCTTCAGAGCCACTTCCAAGTCAGCCGAAGCTTTATTGACGTTATCAGCTTCCTGGATAAAAAGCCCACTGTCGATTCGGGCGGCCTCAAGCTCAGACTCAAAGAAAGTTCACTTCTTTTGGAGCTCAAGGATCTGCTCCCGCGTTTCAGTAATCCCATGGGAGGCAATCGCTTCCCGAGCTGTAACATCTTCACTCTCATGACTCAATTGATCATAGCGATCAGACAGAGTGCGGAGATCCTCCAGTATGGCCAGCCGGGTTTTATCCTGAACAGCCCTCGCCTTCTCTATAGCAGTTGTGAGGGAGCCACGCTTCTGGTCTATAGCGGCGGATAGATCAACCTGCCGCAGTCCCTGAAGCTGGGCCACCAGCTGATCAGTCTCCAGCAATTTTTCCTCCAGGAGTGCAGCCACCCCTGCCCCACCAGGAAGGGCCTTAAGGATATCAATTTGACCCTGAGCGCATTGCCGGGCCAAGACGAAAGAGGTCCCTCTGTCCATAGCAGCTTCTATCCCCCTTTTCAAGTGACGATGAAAGCTGTCGACCACGTCCTGTAATGCTTTGTCCAGGACCTCTGTAGAGGACGACGTCAGAGGAAGCGTGGCCGGCAGCATCGAAGGAGTGGTGCTAGAACTTGCCACCAGAGGGGCGAATTCCGAGCAGAACGATGCACGGATAGCGGCTAGCTTTTCCTCTGCCACCTGAAGAGCCTGGACGCTTGGCAGGGCGGGGAGGTCGACTCTCTGGGCCGCCCGAGCAGAGGAAGACACGAGGACCATCGTCTCCTGCCCCGATTGTCCCATCACCGGACTTGCCGAACTCGAGCCCGCAAGAGGACCATCATGACAAGCTGGAGGAGGAAGAGGTACGCCCCTCTTCGCCAGTGCCCTTTCGACAGAGTCTGTCTCAACAAGGTCCATCCTCGACACGGGAGAGGCAGGACCTGCATGTCCATGACAATAATCAATCGACGTGACCCGAAGGATGTGATCATAGAGCATATAGGCCTCCTCGCAAGTTAAGATTCGGCTTATCTTACCGGGAGAGGAGCATCGAGGCTGCAGCTCGTTCGCAGCTGGCAGGGTCTCCTCACCCGCGATCTCCAAATTAAATTTGGCCAGCTCCTCTGACCCAGCCACCTCAGAGGGAGAGGCAACCTGATCAGCATCATCTGGACGGAATTCAGCAATTTTAGGGGCAGGCTCACCGGAGCCCCCGTCATCCCGAGTCACGATCTCGGCTACTCGAGAGTCCTCTTCTTCTGACGCCTACAAGAGGGAAAGAAGATGATTAAAACCAAAGCTAGAAGAAAGGAAGGACCGGTAGTAACTTATTTACCTCTATTGCGGGGTCAATTTCTTCGCCTCTTTCCTTTATAGTTAGCCCGCTGTCACGACCCGCACCCATTTTTTTTTTTTTAAACGGATACGAGACGTGTCCAAGCCAGCCTACGCCGCAGTGTCGGCGGTAGAACGCTGTCACGGCCATGAAGATCAAAATCACAAAATCTAATGCTCATTCACAAAACTAATTTAACTTACATTGATTACAAGTTTTACATTTGAAGAAGAATATAAACTTGTACAAATAAAAGAATGGCTACATCTCAACTATCTAGCTAGTCTCTAGGCTTTTGTCTGTAAGTACACCCGAACTCCCCATGCTAAGTGAATCCACGGCTAACCTGAAAATGTTGGTTTCCAGTCAGGAATGGAACGAGCACAATTCACTGAATGCAATTTCAAATAAAGAAAATGACTATAAGACAAAGGTTAGACATCAATCATGGGTTTGAAAATAAACATGAAATACGAAAACCAATAGTAAATAAATAGACACAAAATACTCTCCCCGACTGTTAGAAGTACCTTTGATATGTGATCGGTCTCGGGACAGTTATGCGACACGGTCTACACGGTCTAAAGTTACACGGTCTACAGTTACACGGTCTACAGTTACACGGTCTACAGTTACACGGTCTACAGAAAATATTGCAGTAAAGAAATACTGTCTACAAAATAATAATCACGATCTACACAGTTTAAATGCAGTAAATAAAGCACTGTCTACACTGTCTACAAGAAATAAATAAAACATTGTCTACACGGTCTACAAGAAATAAATGCAACACGGTCTACACGGTCTACAAGAAATAAATGCAACACGGTCTACACGGTCTACAAGAAATAAATGCAACACGGTCTACACGGTCTACACGGTCTAAGGTCAGATCACACATCCTTAGTACTTCTCATTCCCGACTCAACAATTTATAATAGAAAATAATCACATAACCAATGACTAATCAATGAAATATAGTAAAGATCAATATCGAAATGCAAACAATAAACTGTACTCGCCTGTGGTCCTTTGCTGGTGAAACCGACAATCTGAACTACTCAATGTGCCACTATAGTCAAAACCCGTACAACAGTCCCCGAAAGCTGAAATAAACAATACCAATGATCTCAGAATAGTCCAATTAGCTAGGATTGCCTGTCCTTACGTCCAATTCTGGACACAGGGGTAAAACGGTAATTTCGGGCAAAAACGATGTCCGCCGTTGGACCCGCTTTGCACCGAAAAGCGTGTCAGAGTCAACGGTCTCTAAAGTCGTCAAACTACATGTCTACGGATCCAGTTTTCAGATACGAATCCAACCATATGTCCAAAGTTGGATTCCGGCAGGCCGTGCACAAAATCACCCGTTGAGTGGGACCGTGGGGCCCGCAAAACGGTAATTTTATCAATGGTCTCAGAATCGGACCAAACTTGGCATGCAGGACCAGAAAAACGATACGGTCCTGATGGCGTAAGTTTCGTCTCGATCTGACGAGCGTGCACAAAGTAATTGAGAAATTTGTAACGTGCACGATACGGTGAATTTCGACGGATACGCATCAAATTCGTCGCGCACACGCGACCAATTTGAATTCCGTCAAAGCCCACACGACCACGAAGCTGTTACGCAGCTTTCGATGCCTTCGGTGCGCGACCACGTCGCCCGGAATGGCGGGACGGACGTCGTGTCGAACAATTTCAACGTTTTAAAAACAGATTTTTCTCTAACTTTGGAATCCAATTTCTTGATACATAATCAATGATTTCGATTTCCGCAAAAAGGGTTGTGAAGCCCTATATGTTGTCTATAAACGCCTTCAAAAGGATTTCCGAATTGGTTTATGGTTTGATCGAAATTTATCTTCGAACAGGGCATTCTAACTGCTTTCTAGACTGCTATATCAACGATTTTTCGTTGATTTTGAATCGATTTTGTGAATCGATGGCTCGACTATATTGAATTCTACCTGTTGGGATCTCTAGGGGGTCATATCCTCTACGCGTAGGAATTGACGAGAACGAAAATGATCGAATATTCGAGAAGAAGACATGGGAGGAAGAGGGCTACCTGGTGGTTGGCGTCTGCTGCTGTTTGGCGCCGATCCTCTGTTCGTGCGCCCTGTGTGCGGTTGGCCGATGGCTCTCCGACCAGCGGCGGCGCGGTGGGGCGACGCGCGCTGACCCAGGGAAGCGTGGCGGAGTGGCGCTCTGGTGTTTTAGGGTTTCCACGAATTTCCTCCTCCCTCTCTCTCGCGTTCTACAGTTGTATATATGGCTCTGTTCGCGTAAGGGGAGGGTTCCCAGCTCGTGGGCTCGGGTGATTGGTCATGCAGGGCTGGGCCCTGCTTGCTGGGTTCGGCAGCTACTGTTCTACTCGGGAAGGCTGGGTTTAAAGGGGTTTAAATGCTGGGTTTAGAAACAGAGGACTGTTCGGTTTTTTTTTTTTGCCTGCTATTATACAAATATTAGCTGGGTTGGGATCATTGGGTGTTCTCGGGTTAGCCGAGAGCAGTCTGTTGGGTTTTCATATTCATTCTCTTTTTTTTTTTCCTTTTCTTATTCCATTTCTTATTATACAAATATATATATTTACACTCATATATTCATACAAACATATATAATAATAATAACAATAATGTTAATAATAATAAGAATAATAATAGTAATAATGATAATGATAATAAGAATAATAATAATAATAATGATAATGATAATAAGAATAATAATAATAATAATGATAATGAAAATAAGAATAATAATAATAATAATGATAATGATAATAAGAATAATAATAATAATATCAATAATGATAATAAGAATAATAATAATAATGATAATGATAATAAGAATAATAATAATAATAATGATGATGCTAGTAGTAAACTTAATTTATACTAAAATAACTAACAAGAGGTATGGCATTGGGTGATACATTATTCCTATATTTCAACTGCTCTACAAGAGAAATCATACGACAACCCAAAAATGCCATATAATAATAATACTACCCTATATTATACTTATAACCCGCATTTAGAAAATATTTATCAATTCTAGAAATAAAATAAAAATAATAATTTTAGAAATTTCGGGAAGGGAGGCTACAAATCTACCCACCTTAAAAATAATTTCGTCCTCGAAATTCTACATTCATAGCTATTCCTTAAAATCAAAGCCTACTATTACTTTAATCTCCTTAAATACAATTTCTCAAAAATATTTTATAACCTCGAATACTTGAGGACTTCTACCCACCCTTGGTCACACTACTCCTCAGAACTCGGTTACTAAAATCATATAATCTTCTAACTAGTGGCTAATAATTCTACCAAAAATATCTAGAACATATGGTACCTATAATCCCTCCTATATCTATCAAGCAACCCCAAAATTCAAACATCGAACTAACTTATACTATAACTTCTGCTAAAATTTTAAACAACACGGTTATCGACCCCCAAAATAGGGAGGACGAGAGTCAATGGTACGGAAAGACGAGGTAGAATAATTGAGAACAAGCACGAAGTTTCAAGAGCGGTAGAGGATATCAAGTGATACAGATAAAATGGACCTTATTAACCATTGGCTTATCAGCTATATGAGGCTACTCTAGTCTAATCACTTGTTAAAATAGAAGGACACTTGTTTCTTAGAGGGGCTTACAATCCTTGTAGTACGAAAATTTCATTCTCGAAGTTCTAGACAAGGTTCCATAATAGAACGAAATTTGAGAAATCAAGATTGTGGTCTTTTCGTGGTTATTTAAACACATGAGCAAGGGATAAAACGCAATAGAAATTCGTATCATGACTCCCAGGTAGATGGAATATTGGTTACGAATGACTTCCCAATCTAAAAAGGGAGACTACATAATATGTATAGGGACCTATTCAAGTAGTTCGGTTTTATAATCTAAATGTAGTGGTATGCAGGGGGTTTTACCGGGTCCCAATGGGTTCCTGATTGGACGTCAATCGTTGGTTAGATGAACCTCGGATTTCAGTCTCTATTGACTGGTCTAGTTTCCAATGGTAGCTATTACTGCTAGGTTAGGATAATCCTAGAATAGTTTTCACCCAAGTGATTGAGCTAGATGGCAATCGGATTTGTTTGCTAGGTTCCTAAAGCCAAAAATGCGTCTTCGGTGACTTCTGTGTTTACGTAGCACGAGAAGGCACAATTGAGTGGCACACTAGTGGCATGTGCGTAATGGGCTTCAAGTAGATCACAACCATATATTGGGTCGAAGGAATGGGGTCGTGGTCAAGGCTCTAATAGAGGTTGGAAAGTGTATCGGTACTATGGTAAAAGTTATAATTAGTCCTTTTGTCCTGAAAGTCGTACCATAAAATAGAGTACAAGGGGATGCGTTTGGGTGGGACATGATATACCTAGATGAAGGCAAACTCGTCTAGGCCTTGCATATGCAGTTTGTTGGAAGATAACAGTTGGTCTCGTGCTCCGAATATTAATGACACGGCCGGGGATACAAAGTGATCTAAAAGGAAAGTGGGAGTCCATAGGGCACTAACTATCATTCTAACATAAATCATTCTAATCAATCGAAACTCCTCGTATATCCCAAAATTTTTGAAGGCTTATAGTCTACCCACCTTAAAATAGGGCATGGGTTTTGGAATAATGTGGTTAGAGGGTTCCCAAAATTCAGATACTGTACCTCGACTCTTGTTAGTAGAGAATAAGGCGCAGCGTAACGGAATATGGTGGACGTAAGTCGAGTCAATGATCATTCCTCAATAAATGAGAAACGAGGGTGTACAAATACGCATGGTCGACAAAATAGGATGATCTACTCGTCTATGGTATACTAGAGTTATCGATGGGGTAACCAACTCCAAGGCACAACATAAGAAAAGATTTCTAACAACTGAGTCAAGAAATTCTATTTGTGTCAAACCTGCCAGGCTATGGTCACAAGGGTTGTAGTGATCAAGTATTGTTGTTGACAACTGGTAGGTCATAGTGTGACTGGGTATTTAAACTATGGTATTGGCTAAGCTAGTGACTGTGGTGTTCCAACACTAGTTAGGTCTTAATAAAGTTTACATAACTAGAGTAATATTTGTTGGAAATCAATCTCGGGATGAGTGCCTACCGTAGTCACGGTAAATAATTGTCCTCATCCTTGTCTATTCATCTCATGTCCAACTGTAGGCTTGGTCGAGGAAGGGTTGAGCTATGGCTTAAGGGTCACTAGTTAAGACAAGTCTCAAGCAAATAATTAGAGGCTCACACAATTGGTTTCCTGAGAATAGATAGTCTCCTAGGTTGTCATTTTGACTGAGGGTAAAACCCTAATCATTCTCAAATTCAGATGGCTTGAAAGTCTCAATAACAGTTTGGGGGCGAGAGGAGAACGAGTAACTCGATCACATGGCTGGCTGACGATAACTACTCTTGTGTATACAACTACCATAGCCATGGGAATACGCGGTATCTCACTACCAATTACGAGCTTTTGTCTTTCCAAATCAGTGAAAGACAAACAATAAAGAGTTTCAAGAGAGATGTCACCGAATACAATTACGTGATTCAAAGGCGAATGTGTAATTCAAGAGGAATTGTCAAAGCGGTCGTGGATGAGACCCTAGAGACATCTACATCTCAATCCACGTAGGATAATTAAATAAAGTGCGAACCAAATGCATCATGGTTGATCAGACCATAATACACTGATTCTGATTAGACAATAAGTTAGCAGGCGTCTCCACTAAATATATGCCTTGGATCAAGCTCGAGAACAGAGTGAGCTTGCAAAACTAGGCTGTGATAGCAGCATTGGTCAAAATAGTCAAATTATAGGTATACAAGATTTTTGAAAGAAGGCACAAGTAGTACGAGTTTTGAGGGAATCAAACTTTACCTGGTGTTCTTACTTATACAGTCTTTCTACTATCTTCTGATCCACAAGGACTTGGTCGACTAATGGGTTATGGACATTCTAAATTCCATATTCTAGGTAAACCTATTAGTGTCAGTCGATATCCTCGTCGATAGGTCACAAGGACCACGGAATGCTAGATCGGGAGACGTGCTATCCAACTTACATACTTCCACCAATATTGGCTTCGGATCTTAGGGAACACACAGGGCACTGTCCTATCCTCTATAGTATCCTTAACTTGTAATCACGTCTGAAATCATTTCACCGAGAACTATGCCTCGCCCGTAAAATCGGGCTGTGGTAAACCCTTGGTTTCGTGATTCCGATGTGACATGCTATCCGATACTCTACTTTATATTGACACCAGTGTGACTATGGTCAAAGAGGACCACTAGCCATGTCTTAATAATATTCTATGACCTATATTTCTTAAACAAATTCCAACTCTAGGGGTTGTGTCTCGCCAGTGCGCTGCTGGCTGCAGTGAGTCCATAGTCTCCATATTTTAAATAAATAGCGACAGTGCGCTGCTGTCCTGCCATTATAGGTTAACTAACATTCATTTAACTATATCCTCAAAATTCATGAGATTCTAGAGATTCAAACATATTGTCTATGAGATAAAGCGTAAGTACTATAAGCCATAACCCAGAAAAATAAAAGGTGAACCGGGAGAAAAATAACTGAAGACAAAATACAAACATTCTAATATCTAATTCATATGTATTCAAACCATGGGGGAAAACTTTGAATCAGTCTACCTCGAGATTTGCATTTGAATAACCGAATCAGAAAGTATAAACTATTCCCTTACGGCAGAATAGGATTTTAAAAGTTGCAATTCAGACTAAGATATGGTAACGATATCTAAAGAGGCAAAAGAATAAATTGAATAATCTATCAAGGTTAGATCATTAATTCTATGAAGCCCCGCCTCACCAAGGGAATAATCTATCCACATTGGACCATATCTTCCAATCAAGAGGTAATAGTGTACCTATGGGATCTGACAAACTATCAAAATTAATAATTCCTCGTCCTAAATTGCATGGCCTAGACTACCCATCGATAAATTTGTATAAGGGACTCCTAGTCCTAGTCATTCACTTAAATTAAATTAACCTTAATTCATGAATGAGCATTTCCTTGCCGCAGGCTCGCAATAGTACAACTAACTTAAGTACCATCACGAGTTCGCATGATTTGCGAAGACTGACCTGCATGGGCCACCACAAAAACTTGTCACGACCCGCACCCATTTTTTTTTTAAACGGATACGAGACGTGTCCAAGCCAGCCTACGCCGCAGTGTCGGCGGTAGAACGCTGTCACGGCCATGAAGATCAAAATCACAAAATCTAATGCTCATTCACAAACTAATTTAACTTACATTGATTACAAGTTTTATATTTGAAGAAGAATATAAACTTGTACAAATAAAGAATGGCTACATCTCAACTATCTAGCTAGTCTCTAGGCTTTTGTCTGTAAGTACACCCGAACTCCCCATGCTAAGTGAATCCACGGCTAACCTGAAAATGTTGGTTTCCAGTCAGGAATGGAACGAGCACAATTCACTGAATGCAATTTCAAATAAAGAAAATGACTATAAGACAAAGGTTAGACATCAATCATGGGTTTGAAAATAAACATGAAATACGAAAACCAATAGTAAATAAATAGACACAAAATACTCTCCCCGACTGTTAGAAGTACCTTTGATATGTGATCGGTCTCGGGACAGTTATGCGACACGGTCTACACGGTCTAAAGTTACACGGTCTACAGTTACACGGTCTACAGTTACACGGTCTACAGTACACGGTCTACAGAAAATATTGCAGTAAAGAAACACTGTCTACAAAATAATAATCACGATCTACACAGTTTAAATGCAGTAAATAAAGCACTGTCTACACTGTCTACAAGAAATAAATAAACATTGTCTACACGGTCTACAAGAAATAAATGCAACACGGTTTACACGGTCTACAAGAAATAATGCAACACGGTTACACGGTCTACAAGAAATAAATACAACACGGTCTACACGGTCTACACGGTCTAAGGTCAGATCACACATCCTTGGTACTTCTCATTCCCGACTCAACAATTTATAATAGAAATAATCACATAACCAATGACTAATCAATGAAATATAGTAAAGATCAATATCGAAATGCAAACAATAAACTGTACTCGCCTGTGGTCCTTTGCTGGTAAACCGACAATCTGAACTACTCAATGTGCCACTATAGTCAAAACCCGTACAACAGTCCCCGAAAGCTGAAATAAACAATACCAATGATCTCAGAATAGTCCAATTAGCTAGGATTGCCTGTCCTTACGTCCAATTCTGGACACAGGGGTAAACGGTAATTTCGGGCAAAAACGATGTCCGCCGTTGGACCCGCTTTGCACCGAAAAGCGTGTCAGAGTTAACGGTCTCTAAAGTCGTCAAACTACATGTCTACGGATCCAGTTTTCAGATACGAATCCAACCATATGTCCAAAGTTGGATTCCGGCGGGCCGTGCACAAAATCACCCGTTGAGTGGGACCGTGGGGCCCCGCAAAACGGTAATTTTATCAATGGTCTCAGAATCGGACCAAACTTGGCATGCAGGACCAGAAAAACGATACGGTCCTGATGGCGTAAGTTTCGTCTCGATCTGACAAGCGTGCACAAAGTAATTGAGAATTTGCAACGTGCACGATACGGTGAATTTCGACGGATACGCATCAAATTCGTCGCGCACACGCGACCAATTTGAATTCCGTCAAAGCCCACACGACCACGAAGCTGTTACGCAGCTTTCGATGCCTTCGGTGCGCGACCACGTCGCCCGGAATGGCGGGACGGACGTCGTGTCGAACAATTTCAACGTTTTAAAAACAGATTTTCTCTAACTTTGGAATCCAATTTCTTGATACATAATCAATGATTTCGATTTCTGCAAAAAGGGTTGTGAAGCCCTATATGTTGTCTATAAACGCCTTCAAAAGGATTTCCGAATTGGTTTATGGTTTGATCGAAATTTATCTTCGAACAGGGCATTCTAACTGCTTTCTAGACTGCTATATCAACGATTTTTCGTTGATTTTGAATCGATTTTGTGAATCGATGGCTCGACTATATTGATTCTACCTGTTGGGATCTCTAGGGGGTCATATCCTCTACGCGTAGGAATTGACGAGAACGAAAATGATCGAATATTCGAAGAAGACATGGGAGGAAGAGGGCTACCTGGTGGTTGGCGTCTGCTGCTGTTTGGCGCCGATCCTCTGTTCGTGCGCCCTGTGTGCGGTTGGCCGATGGCTCTCGACCAGCGGCGGCGCGGTGGGGCGACGCGCGCTGACCCAGGGAAGCGTGGCGGAGTGGCGCTCTGGTGTTTTAGGGTTTCCACGAATTTCCTCCTCCCTCTCTCTCGCGTTCTACAGTTGTATATATGGCTCTGTTCGCGTAAGGGGAGGGTTCCCAGCTCGTGGGCTCGGGTGATTGGTCATGCAGGGCTGGGCCCTGCTTGCTGGGTTCGGCAGCTACTGTTCTACTCGGGAAGGCTGGGTTTAAAGGGGTTTAAATGCTGGGTTTAGAAACAGAGGACTGTTCGGTTTTTTTTTTTTGCCTGCTATTATACAAATATTAGCTGGGTTGGGATCATTGGTGTTCTCGGGTTAGCCGAGAGCAGTCTGTTGGGTTTTCATATTCATTCTCTTTTTTTTTTTTTTCCTTTCTTATTCCATTTCTTATTATACAAATATATATATTTACACTCATATATTCATACAAACATATATAATAATAACAATAATGTTAATAATAATAGAATAATAATAGTAATAATGATAATGATAATAAGAATAATATAATAATAATGATAATGATAATAAGATAATAATAATAATAATGATAAAGAATAAGAATAATAATAATAATAATGATAATAATAAGAATATAATAATATAATAATGATAATAGAATATAATAATAATAATGATAATAAGAATAATAATATAATATAATGATATAAGAATAATAATAATATATGATAATGATAATAAGAATAATAATAATAATAAATGATGATGCTAGTAGTAAACTTAATTTATACTCAAATAACTAACAAGAGGTATGGCATTGGGTGATACATTATTCCTATATTTCAACTGCTCTACAAGAGAAATCATACGACAACCCAAAAATGCCATATAATAATAATACTACCCTATATTATACTTATAACCCGCATTTAGAAAATATTTATCAATTCTAGAAATAAAATAAAAATAATAATTTCAGAAATTCGGGAAGGGAGGCTAAAAATCTACCCACCTTAAAAATAATTTCGTCCTCGAAATTCTACATTCATAGCTATTCCTTAAAATCAAAGCCTACTATTACTTTAATCTCCTTAAATACAATTTCTCCTTAAATACAATTCCTTAAATACAATTTCCCAAACGCTCAGTCAAAATAGTTTTGAGATCTGGCGGTACAAAACATAGCCAGATGATATAGCAAGGTATACACAATTGTTATCAGCTGCAGTCTGACTTAGTTACAATTATATAAAAGTAAGTTCAAGACAATCCGACTAACATGTCGGTGCCAAGCGGCAAATATAAAGTAAGTAGCAAAACGAACGGAGAAGTAAGGAACCCACTCGTGTCCTCCTGCGATCATCCCCTAGTATTGACCATCTTGGAGGTAGAAGTAAGCTGAGTCCTCGGAAACTGGCTCTAAATCTGGCCATGCAAAACCAGAGAGGTTAGACCTCTAATAGCAAGTACCACAGGAAAGCACGACATGAGAATTAAAACCAGTGGTACAGAAGTTGACCCGTCATGTCCTGGCATTCTGATCATCTCAGTAGTTAACAGAGTAGGTACAGTACAAAACACAAATTAATTTAAACGGCCATGCAACTACTACGGCTTGCTACTGTAAGTTTCAAGTTGTCTTGGAAATATGCAATAGGGAATTCCTCAGTTCTTACAATGTACAAGCAAGGCTAGTCTATCCAATAATCAATTGCGCCAATCATGAATTAGACGAATCCCAGCGGGACGTCCGTCATCAATATACAATAAATATATGCAGATACCGCTCCTTGCCCATGTGACAGATTCAAAGTATCTGTGGAAACCAGCCGGCATGTCGGAACACTAATTGTCCCAAAGATGGCTGCCATATAAGAACTCGGGAATTCATTCTCTCCATATAATAGTTATTTTATTTAACTTAATAGTCCCTATGTTGATTAAAATCCCATGCCGTGGATCATGGTCATTCAGAATGAGTACTTTCGTACAAGGAACGATATGAATAACTCTACAACGATGCCCGTGCGGTTAGGTTGTAGGTATTACATAGCGTAATGCAACAATCAAACCTAGCCACGGAATAATCATGCCTTGACTGTAAGGTACACATGCTGCTTTTAGAAAATAAGTTAAGTCTGCACGTGTCCATATGCCAATATTCGGGATCGGCCAGTCGACCACAATGGTTCATGGTTAACATGAACGTGTCTTATTCAATTTCAATAAGACGACTAGCCAGTCTCTTAATTCCAACTAGGAATGCATGATCATTCAGTCAAGGTAACAATCAATGTCAATTCATGATAAGGCATGAAAGACAAACTATTATTTAGTATAGTCGAGTCTATAACTCTCAGGGTTAAGTTCCAGTCATTCTGGGTATCCATGAATCAGTCGAGACACATGGCACATTCCACACAACAATATATATTAAATATTAACATATCATGATTATATCGAGTTCATGTCAAAAAGGCGTAAGGATAAAATAAGGGATGCCATGTACGCCAAGGAGTACGCTCAATGAATTACGCCAAGCCAGAAGAGTACGCCAATGAAATACGCGTAAAGGAAATTTACGCGTGAGGGAAGTTTACGCGTGAAGGAATAAAGCTTACGCGTAAAGGAGTACGCTCAATAAGGAATAAAGTTGCGCATAAAAACTCGTCTTACGCCAAGCCAGAAGAGTACGCGTAAAGAATAATGTTACGCGTAAAACATTGTATGCGTAAAATAATATCTTTACGCGTGAAACATTGTACGCGTAAAAGGGATAGCGTAAGAAGGGAATTCATTACGCGTAAAAAGGGAATTCATTACGCGTAAAAATAATACGCGTAAAAAGGGAATTCATTACGCGTAAAGGAGAATTCTTTACGGGTAAAGGAGTACGCGAAGCCCGAGTAGACTTGCGTAAACCAGATTCACGCTGACACGAATGGTCGTGGGCGTAGAGCTCGATATTACGCGGACACGTAAAAACGTGGGCGTAGAGAACCTCCAGAACTCCAAATTCATGAGACCTTCAATCTAGGCCAAAAATGGGAGTTCCACGGATCAAAATGGGTTATAACACAAATCTCAACAACCTGGAACGATCAACACTTGAAATTAGGGAGGTTGATAGATCAAAACCCCCAAAACCCGAAAATGACAAATTTCTAGATCTACAAAAATAAAACTTTCAAAATGCAAAATGTCAAGTTCTAAACTATTAGTATCATGAGAGGAAGATAAATGAACCATAAAAGTAGGTTCTCATGTGGAGCAAGATGTACTTGCCTATGGGTTTAGTAGGTGGAGAGAGTTATGAGGAAGAAGAATAGTAAATGAAAATAGGAAGTAATGAAGAGAGAGAAAGGCTTGGGACTTTAAATGGAGGTGATGGTAGGTAGGTGGGGTTGGTCGGGTTCATGATGAACCACCAAAATTCGAAAAAAACCAACCCAAGTCGAACCAAGAGCAAAGCAAAAGCAAAAAATAAAATACAAAATAATTAGCATGAAATTAAAGAATTTAAATACAGATCAAATAAATACATTTAAGCAGTACACGTATTAAAATACGCATTCTGGGAAAGGGGAGTGACATTTTATTTCTCATTAGCAACTATTATATATATGATTTATATATAATATTATATATATATAATATATATATATTATATAATTATATATATATATATATATATATATTATATATATATATATATACAGCCATGTATATACATTATTAAATTCTAAATATTTTATGTGCCCTATATATTATATATACACATACACACACACACACACACACACACATATTATATATTATATATATATATATATATTATATATAATATATATATATATATATAGCCATGTATATACATAACATGTATATGTATATACATTATTAAATTCTAAATATTTATGTGCCTTCTATATAAAAATGCTAAATATTTCTAAACCAATAATATCTTATTAATAATATATATTATATATATATATATATATATATATATATATATATGTACCTAATGTGTATAATTCCTATATATACATATACTCACATATTATATATAGAAAACATTATTTATACGCACTTTAGATAATCACAGTGAATATTAAAAATAGTCTAAAGCAAAACCCTTGCTTGTACCATAAATCCTATTCTGTCGAATAAATTCTATGTTAATTAAATAATAAATGAATAAATAAATAATAATGGATAGAATGAAATGCAATCCTAAAAGTTTTGGAAGATAATAGTTATACCAGTAGACATCTACATATATATCTAGTCTAATACCACATTGCACAAAGGTAGCTAAAGAAATTTATATTATATTTCTCAAAGTAAGTAGAATCAAAATAGAAAATATTGTGTATATTATATTAATATCCAATTAACAAAATATTCCCTGTATTATAAAATAAGCTACAATTATATACACATCTATATATCTACATGGACACCGTTGGTCGCACTGCATGACTACATGGGCTCGGGCTCGGTACGGGTCCAGTTTGACTAGTTTAGTACAACTGGGTTTTCTAAAATTCAATAATCAAATTAATAAATAATTAAAACGTTCTATAGGGGTTAAGTCGTAACTTGGCCTAGTTTTCCTAGTTAGAACGCACTTATGTAGGGGTGAGCATCGGTTCGGTTCAAACCGAACCGAAAATCTCAAAACGACAAAACCGAAAATCGATTTTTTCAAAACCGAAAACTGGACCGACTTACTGAAAACCGAACCAAACCGAACCGAATTAAAAAGGTTCAGTTTTCGGTCGGTTCGGTTTTATGTGACCAAATGGGCCGGTTCGGTTTAATGAGCCCAAGTGGGCCGGTTCGGTTTAATGTAACAGCTAATTTTTTAGGCCCAAACAAACTACAACAATGATTAAATCAAAATAATATAAGGTCCAAAGATTTCCAAATTTGAATTTGCAGACCCAAAAATTAGCAGCAAAAAAAATTAGCTTCAGCTTCTGAGTTCCAAACAAAGCTTCCCAAATTTGAAATTTGAAGGCCCAAAAATTAGTAGCAAATATAATTCAGCTTCCAAGTGAAGCCTACTTTCCAACATCAATATACATGGACACAACTACAAATTCCACTTTACAACATGAATATACAACATGAACAACACAAAAATTGAAGGCCAACATGATTTATGAATATACAACATTTCCAACACAATATTTAGCACAAAATTTGAGCTTCAGCTTCAGCTTCCAAGTTCCAATATGGCAACATTCCAACTTCCTTGCCTATACACAGAGAGATACCTGGACTGGAACTTTATATGAGTATCATCTCTTTATGTAAGAATAATGAAAACTTATTTACATGTAAATTGTAATATAGCCATCTCATATATGTCACCAGTAATATAATCAGGTGAATGAAACTTTATATGATTATCTCTCTTTTTGTAGGAAGAGAGAGATACCTGGACTAGAAGTACTCATCAAGTCAAGCTGCAAATATATCAAATAACTTCACATATCTACATGTAAATTGCAACACTAAAAGAGGAAAAAAAATGCTCAGACTCAGAATGGGTTTATGCCTCGCCAATTGCCATTGGCTGCAGTGTATGCCAAATCATCATCGCTTATTCTTATAAAAAAATGACATGCTAATGGCTGCAACGAATGCCTCGCCAATCGCTATTTCAGATCTAAAACATATGTAAAAGTTTGAACTATGGTATCAGGACTATTTCAGAACTATTGTATCAGAACTATTGTAACAGAATGCCTCGCCATTAGCAAATTCTTATGAAAAAAATGACTTGTTAATGGCTGCAATAAATCCAAAGGATCAAACCCAAGGTCACCAAATAAATACCTACAAACATTAAAATAACATAAAAATTGAACTATTGTAGCAGAACTATTTCAGATCTACAACATATGTAAAAGTTTTGAACTATGAACATCGAGGAAGTCAGATCTGAATCATGGAGCATGTGGAAGTCAGATCTGAATAAGAAAAAATTTCGAACAACATATGTAAAATTTTACTATGAACTATGGACAACATATGTAAAATTTTCAAATATTGTTCAGATGACTCAGATCTGAGTAAAAATTTCAGATCCGGGGGAAGTTAGATGACTCATATCTGAGTCTTCGAGCTGAGATCCTAGAAGAAGCTTCGAGAGAGGCTTACCAAGTCTTCGAGTCCATATCTGACTTTTGAGTCTTCGAACCGAGATCCGAGGGAAGTCAGATGACTTAGATCTGAATCTTAGAGAGAGAGAGAGGCTTACCAAGTCTTCTAGAGTCCTAGAAGAAGTCGACACAAGGACACATCAACCTTAGCCTTAACCCTCTTCCAAATATGGTGGCTGGCCTAGCAAATTCAGCCGACTCTTTCACCAGCAAGGAAACACACAAGAGCATGCATAGGAACAAACAGCAAGAAAGTAAATAAAACATACCCATCCCAATAATAACAAACTACAAAAATAAAACTTGCATAGAAACAAACGGCAAGGAAAAAATAAGACGAAAAAAATGGTAAAGTATATTAAAGTGGAAGTTGGTGAAGGAGAAGGGAGAAGAGAACGACTCTGTGAGGTTGAGGAGGCCAAATCTCTCCCTCTACACGTCTCCTGTCGAAATCATAGCACCAGATCGTCCCATCTGGAGCCGACCAGATCTAGGCCAGCACCATATCTGAACCCAGAGCCGGTGTGCCCTAGCCATCGGAATGAGGAAGAGGGTTTTTTCGGAGCGGCGCTTGGAAAGAATGAAGGAGAGAGAGAGATTTAGGTTTTATTTTGTATATATATGAACGAAGGGACAGAAATGTAATTGTACATTTCAGTTTTCGGTTCGGGTTGATAACCGAAACCCAAAACCGACTACCGACCCAAAAAACCGATATATTCTTTAGTGAAAACCGAAATCCGACCCGAAAATTTTTAAAACCGACCCGATTGGCTAAATCGGGTCGGATCGGGTCGGTTTCGTTCCAAAACCGAAATCTGCTCACCCCTACACTTATGGACAGGTCTTCCCTACCAGGGCTAATACACTAGTCAAAGCACGTTACTGCACTATCCGTACCACGATTTCTAGTCACCTTGTACTCTAATTCCTAACCATGACTAAAATCATCTACCGTAATAATTAACTAAATAATTATTTATAAAAGTCTAAAAATCACCATTCAAATAAAATAAATAATAAAAATATTTCAGGATTTTCGAGAAGGGGAGCTACACCTATATAGTTCCACAGCATAATTAAACCAAAGCCGATCAGTATATTAGCTCATTCGTAGGGCCATACGAATTGAGTATGTGAGGCTTAGCTCACTTAGCCCAAGAGAGGCAGGGCCGAATTTAATTCCGTGTCATTCGATATTTGCACCAATTTTGACAGCAACATCAAATTGGTGATTTTCTAAGTCCAAGAGAGACTTAGTACATATAAGCCCATGAGAGGCAGGGCCGGATTCTAAGCACCGTGCCACCAAGTCACAGCCTGATCCCAGGTATACAGGATTGTTGTCGAAAAAGTTGGTTAGGAGGATATTCAAAAGGGCTGTTCTCAAATTTGCATTTTATTTAGGAAATATATGTTCTTGTTCGAGTATAAATATTAAGTGTCTATGCTAGAGAAAAAGGACAATAGTATTGAGGAATCCAATTTATATTCATAAAGGTAAATCTAATTTCCTAAATTTTGGAATATATTATTTAATTCCAATCTCTATCATATTTTCATTTCCTTTAATCGTTCTTGACCGATGACTTGCTTGTCGTTTCTAAGCGACCTAGTATTTGTTCACTAGGAGAAGATGACGATCTTGTGGAAACATTACCCCTGTATGACGAAGACAATATCGAGGAATAGACTGTCTGGAGAATCTCAAGAGACGACAACCAACATTTTGTAGTCAGTCGTATGTAAAATATCTTGTTGTAACAGACTTGTAATAATGTACTCTTAGAAAACATGACTTGATGTATAATATAGTTGTAGATGTGTACATGAATGTAATAATTCCTTGTATTTTCCATTCTGATATTTTACGGACGATAATCGCGAATTTGGCGCGTAGCCTGAGGATGTGTTCATGACATCACCGTTGAATTATGGATGCGGGACGTGACACGTCTTTTAGTGGTGGCCCATACAGGTCCGCAAAGAATGAAAAATCTAGGACATGTATAGGTCCAGGTTAATAAAAGGTATAAAATGGAATATAGGTTATGAATTTATAGGTGAAACCCTGAGTTCCAATCACACCCTAGTAATCCTTGAAAATTACCTTAAGGAAGGTGGTACAGGTAAGTATAGAAGAAACTAGTAACACTACACAAATGAAAATTATTTCCTACGTTGTCTAGCCTATTTATTTAATCTTAGTTAGAAGGATACTAACCTAAAGTTTTTTGGTGTAGATCATGCCTCGATTCGTACCATTCACGAGATGTGGAAATAACATCCACAGCTTAGATGAATATTACGAGTTCATAAGAAAGATGTGGCGAATACCCCCAAAACAAAGGATAGATGTCTATTGTGTCCACTATGAACTAAAGTACCCAGTGGTATCAGATATTGTTGATGAAATGGCAGAATACTATAATACCGTAAACTATTTTGTACTCATCAAGGCCGACCCATCCGGAGGACCAGAATCCAACTACAATGGTACTCTGGACGAATGGAAGCAGACCTATCCAGAGGCAACTTTCCTTAATATAAGGAAAATGTAGATCTAAATTACCAATGTATAAATAATGTATGAATGTAAATAGTAAGAATGTAATATCTAGTAATGCTTGATTGCGTACTGTAAATAGTAAATAAATAAAGTATGCACGTTCCATATCCTAGTCCTTGTACTCCCTACAAATATTGTTCTTATTTAAAGGATATTGTGCATATAGGTTATGGATTTATTCCTTCCAAGTTTCTATGGGATAGGAGCGACCGCACCCTATATGGGTACCAGCAACACGTAAGGGAACTATAGAAGGTACCAGACTGGTACGATATACCAGTTTATGAAGTATACTATGGAGTAATGAATCATGTTATCAGAGATATCGAGAATGGTGCTGAAGTAGACCACGAAAGGCAGGCTTACTACATTTATGTTCGATACCCAGAACATCACATACATCCCATACTGGAAGGATATGAAGGAACATTAAATGACTTCCGAGAGTTACATCCTGAAGTGACAATCCTTAGTTATGAACAGACCCTATGAATATCCAATGAACTAGAAAGAGTTAGCGGAGCTAAACAAACAAATAAAAGAATTAGGACACGATATGTAGACACATCACACTTTGAATAAATACACAATACGGACACTTCGAATGAATGTACAAGTTGGACACAATATAAAAGGACACATTTGAAGAAGGACAACTATGTCAACAGACACGACACATGGGACACGGAATGGACACACTTATACATAATTTTTGAAAAAGGGCAAGCATGAATATTGTCACCCCCAGTTTTTAGGAACAGGGATATTTTTGTCATTTTCCACTTTAGAATTAATTTGAAATTAATTTATTTATGATATTATTTTGGGGTTATTTAAGTCGGGTTCAAATTTTAACTCAATCCGACTTGTATCGGGGACCCGGGATAGTTTTGACTCTAGTGAGACCCACACACTAGTTAGCCATGGCCCACATGATAATTATTTTAGTTAGTGGTTAGACTAATTAATTATGGATAAGGTTTGGTTAGATTAGAGAATTAGAATGACTAATTTAGCCTCGACTTAAACCCCTTTTCCTAATACTAATAGAATGGATTAGTGGGGGGGGCCTTTTTGTAATTTCTAGAAGGGGACACCTAGCCCACACATGGCAGCCATAGGAGGAGGGGTGGAGTCATCCTCTCATTTGTTATTATCCATCTATTTTCTCTCTCTTGTTCTTCCCCAAATTTTAGAGAAGGTTCCCATTGATTTCATCTCCAAATCAATCATTTCTTCCACCAAATCTTCTTTTTTTCTCTACTTCATGGATAGAGGGTGCTAGCCAAGTTTGGGAGGATTTAGCTTTGGTTCGTGTCCATTTGGAGGCCACTTCGTGTCGGTGTCGTGTCGGAAGGATTTCTCTTGGAATCTCTTCCGGAAGGTATAATCTCTCCTCAATCCACTCCTACATGCATATAGGAATATTTTGAACCGTAGGAATGACTCCCATGGTTGTGTCTCCATTTGTGTCCATTTCGTGTCCATTTGGAGACTTATAGGTGTGTCCTATGTGTTGGTTTGTGTCCTAGTGGGAAAAACCTATCGGACACTTGTATTTAATATATATAGTGTGAATGATTTATTTAGAGATTTAAATCTCAGATTTCTATTTGTTTAGAGAATGTGTTTTTAATGTGTCATATGCTATCATATTTATTTATCTATATATATATATATATATATATATATATATAATATATATATATATATATATATATATATATATTATCTATATAAATATATATATATATATATGTCAATGGTTATATATATATTGTGTCTAATTTATATGTATACATTGGTGTGTCAATATGTGTATTATTTGTGTTTGTGGGTGAGGGAGATTTCGGCCAAGGGGAGGATTGAGAGTGGAATGGGGGAGGGGAGAGCTGCTGGTAACAGCAGGATTTTACACTGCACAGCAGTGTATCAGCCCACACAGGGGACTGGTTTTTCTGGGTTGAACAGTCCCCACAGGGGACTGTTTCATTCAGAAACAGCAGCAGTAATACACTGCTCCTCAGTGTATTTAAGGGGGGGAAGGGGGGGTTTAGCCATGTGACAGGCCATATAGGACCTCCCAAAACCTGCCCCTTAACCAGCTTGTGGCAGTCCCATTCTGTCCAAACTAGTCCCTATAACCACAACTGACTGTCCCAAAACAGTTCTTAATTAACCTACATATCAGCCTCCTATAACTGTCCTAAAACACCCTACATATCAGCCAATTGCTGTCCACATCTTAGCCCCACATCAACCTAAAACCTGTCCCAAACACCATATTGACAGCCTTATATTCAGCCTTAACAGGCCCCTCAATCAGTCCAAAATGGGCAGCCATGTAGTCCTAAATTGCCCTTCAAACTCAGCCTATCCAGTCCTACAAACCAGCCTACACTTGACACAAATAGCACTCCCAAACCAGTCCATAAATGGACAGCAGTAGCACTCCTAAACCAGTCCAATCCAGTCCATATTTCAGCCTTAGAAATCAGTCCTATAGGTCCATAGTATATATATATTATATATATATATTATATATATATAGATATATATATATATATATATATATTATATATATTATAATATATATTATAATATATATATATTTTCCATATGTGTATATATATATTTTTTTTTCCATATGTGTATATATATATGTGTCCTATTTTAGCTATATGTGTATGTGTGTGAGTCTATATATGGGTATATAGGTGAGCCTATATATGTAGCTATAGGCCTATGTGTGTGAGCCTATAGAGAGCCTATATGTAAACCAATATGAGTGGGTGGGTGAGTAGTGTGGGTGTATTATGGTTAGCTAGTATTTTAGAAGGTTAAGATAAGGTATTGTTAGGCTATGTTAGTAAGGTAATGTGAGGGTAGTCAATATGTGACCTAAGATGGACTAGATATCTAGGAAACCTATATTTCTTGGTAGGTAACCCTTAGATAGGATAGTATCTAACTACCCTAGGGAGCCTAGGCTAGTATCTTGAGAATTAGCGGAGTTTCCTTTGTAATGGGCAAGGTATCGGGAATACCTTGTTAAGGGTAAATATAGGGAGTATAGGGTAATATAAGGTATTGGATTTCTAATTGCTAGATGGGGTTAGAAATAGGTTGTCTTGGTAGGTGATGACTAGATGAGGGTAGTTTAGGCTAGTCTTGACCTCCGTTGACCAAGAGTTGACTTTTTGACCGAAAGTCAACTTCAAGACAACGCTTGACTTAGAATCGACCCAAAACCAGATCAGAGTTGACCAGTTGACTGAAAGTCAACAGTTAGTCAACATTTGACTAGTTTGACCTAGGGTTGACCCAGGGTTGACTCAGTGTTGACCAGAGTTGATCAGAGTTGACTTTTTGACCAAAAATTAACTGTAAGTCAATCCTTGACCCAGATTGACCTAGTTTGACTTGGATTGATTTCCTGGACCTTGTTTGACCTTGGTTGTCCTAGTGTGATCCAGTTTGGCTTAGTATGATTAGTATGACTTAGTTTAGCTTGGTGTGACTTAGTTTGACCTAGTTTTGACTTAGACTTGCATATCATGACTAGATTAGCTTTCCTTTCATTATTAAACCATGTTTTGACTTGTAGTATCTCATCTTTAGGTCTGTGATTACTCTGAGCGTCTGTTCAACTTATCAGCTCAGGACCACAGGCGAGTACATTCACTGATAGTTTTTATTGTCTTGATATCTACTATATCCGATTCAGTTGTAGCGTCTTACATGATTCCGACACGACGGTTCACGGACTAGTATACGTCGGATCCTGTCATGAGATGTTATTCCCGGATTTCATTGGTATATTGGTGTGTGATATCCATGTTTTATGTACTCATATAGACATCGATTTGGGAGTGGGCTGGCCCCCTGATTTTGAATCCCGTGTCATGACGTGCCATGTCCGGATCCATGATACTATTCGGGGATGGGAGAATTATAGGGGTTATGTGATCAAAGCCCATGTCACTACTTTGCTTGTGCCACTCTCACCTCACGTAGGGTATAACAGATACCTCTATGTCCATGTTATCCAGGTTGGCCGGCATGACTTTTCGTTGAGATCACCGCGGATTGCCGGGCCAAGTGGATAACCCGACCATAATTCCCTAGCTGATCACATAGCGCTCTAATAATTCAAGTCATATTTTTATATTTATTTATCATAGGAGGCTAAGTTCTGTTCGGGAGAAGAGTTACAACCCCGGTCCTTGTTTGGTTTTAGGGTTGTAACTCGGCTTCCGAATAGTTCCTAAGTCATCCTATATTATATTGTCATCCTATTCAGTACTCACATCTATTATAC
The DNA here is from genome assembly GCA_029216955.1 of Iris pallida. Lineage (NCBI taxonomy): Eukaryota > Viridiplantae > Streptophyta > Magnoliopsida > Asparagales > Iridaceae > Iris > Iris pallida. The sequence continues at coordinate 7,558,447 of JANAVB010031215.1, read as the reverse complement.
ATTTCCTGCTGATTTTACCCTGTATTTCATATTTCTACTTCCTTATGCTATACTGTGATTGGATAGGTTTTATTCGGGAGAAATTACAACCCCGATCCTTGTTTGGTTTACGGTTGTAAGTCGGCTTTCGAATGGCTCCGAAGTTTTCACATATCTTTGTCTTGTATTTTATTATATTGTCTCTATAGAATTTGTCAATTCATATGGAACTGCTGTTAGTGTTTGTACTTGCTCATTTTTCTGACAGGATACCGTTGACAATTTTACAGATATTTCTGAGACAGATTGCCCGCCTATTATGGGGACGGGTTAGATGGAGTAGACCTGGACCGTGGCTTGATAGTAGAGCCACTAGATTTTTATTCTCCCAGAGTGGTTAGCTTAGTTAGGCTTGCCTGGACTGTCGACTTGCCTGGACTGCGATCCCTTTTGTTTTAGACTGTAGTAGTTTATATTATATTTCTGTGACTCTGTGGTGTTGTGTATAGCTTTGGCTTGTGTGGATCTTGAACTATTTTTCTGCTTTCATCTATCATATTTTCTTACCGTGCTATCTACCTTAGTTTTATTTTGTGATTGAGACTGTATTGCTATGTCACCTCCATTAGTGTATATACTGTACAGGTACCTTTATCTGTTTAGTGTAGATTTTGTAGACGACCTAGACAGCGTTCTACCACCGATTCTACGGCGTAGGCTGGACGTAACCGCGTACTCGTGCCCCTCATCAGGGTGCGGGTCGTGACAAATATATTAACCTACTCCTATGAATACTAGTTTGTATATATGAGTGTTCTCAAAATGGTAAGGATACTACCTATCAATATATATACACTCAACATTATTGCCTCTATATAAAATATTTATACATTAATCAAATCCATGAAAATTTTATACATTAGAGGTTCTATGGTTATGAATATGTATGTACTAATTAAGGCTTGATTCTAATTAATTTAAAACAAGGGAATTTGTCATACTATCAAATATATAATATTACAATTGTCCAAAATTGCAATTATGCCTAAACGACTCATTTTGTAACAAAATTATAATTAGAACTATGTACATAAATACAAAAATATTAGGGTATTTCACTTGTTAGGTTTTTCAAGAAAAGTTGCCTCAAGAAGCCAAAAAGTGATAAGGAAAACCCTAGATTTAATTTTGTAGTAGTTGACACTAAACCAATAATGGTATTATATAGTGATACAAAATAAATTGATTTTGGGTATCATTATGTTACTAACAATTTTATCTCTTGATTGATTAGCATTTAAATAAGCAAATCGTCGAAATTAAATTGTTGCTTGCTTACAAAGGTAAGAAAGTTTTATCAATTTGAATATAGATATTAATTGCGTGGTTCGGTGTTGAGAGTTGCTTCACCGAAGGGATCGGCGAACCCGAGATATTAATTGCGTGGTTCCTATGTTGAGAGTTGCTCCACCGAAGGGGTCGGCGAATGATTTCTATTATTACGTATTATGTCTCCTGCAAATTTTTTGGAGTCAACAAATACAAAGGAGACTGCCAAATTTTTGAAAATTTCAAGAGATAGCCAAATTCTCAATCTTTAGAGGAATTGGGTGATTCCCGTAAATTTAGAAAGGATTTAGAATATGTATGACACAGGACACGAGTCACGTAGGCGGAATTTAAATTAAATTCTCTATAATCTTGTTCTTGGAAATATATGAGTATATTATCCTACTTGGGAGTTCCGTGTTAAACGCTAATTTGAAACAATTGATTTCTAAGAACCGTTCAAACGGACATATGTAAGATGCACCCTAGCATCTTAGATAGATAAATTACCTATTGATGAGATAATGGTAATAAAATACAGTGAGTGTAATGATTAGTTAGAAAACACTGGGCGGGAGAGAAAACCCAAATATCACCTGTATAGTTCCGCAGCATAATTAAACCAAAGTGATCGGTATATTAGCTCATTCGTAGGGTCATACGAATTGAGTATGTGAGACTTAGCTCACTTAGCCTATGAGAGACAGGGCCGAATTTAATTCCGTGTCATCTGATATTTGCACCAATTTCAATAACAACATCAAATTGGTATTTTCTAAGTCCAATAGAGACTTAGTACATATAAGTCCAGGAGAGGCAAGGCCGAATTCTAAGCACCGTGCCACCAAGTCACAGCCTGATCCCAGGTATACGGGATTGTTGTCGAAAAAGCTGGTTAGGAGGATATTCAAAAGGACTGTTCTCAAATTTGCATTTCATTTAGGAAATATATGTTCTTGTTCGAGTATGTATGTTAAGTGTATATGCTAGAGAAAAAGGACAATAGTATTGAGGAATCCAATTTATATTCATAAAGGTAAATCTAACTTCCTAAATTTCTGTATATATTATTTAATTCCAATCTCTATCACATTTCCATTTCCTTTAATCGTTCTTGACCGAGGACTTCCTTGTCGTTCTAAGCGACATAGTATTTGTTCACTAGGAGAAGATGACGTTTCGTTGGAAACATTACCCCTGTATGACGAAGACAATATCGAGGAATATACTGTCTGGAGAATCTCAAGAGACGACAACCAACATTTTGTAGTCAGTCGTATGTAAAATATCTTGTTGTAACAGACTTGTAATAATGTACTCTTAGAAAACACTTGATGTATAATATAGTTGTAGATGTGTACATGAATGTAATAATTCATTGTATTTTCCATTCTGATGTTTTACGGGCGACAATTGCGAATTCGGTGTGTAGCCTGGGAATGTGTTCATGATGTCACCGTTGAATTTTGGATGCAGGACGTGACAAACGTGCTCTTCCTTTCCACTTAGTATTTACTAAGATAATATCATCTCTCTCTCAATCTCTAATAGCCTTTTTTTCTTCTTCTTTTTTGCTTCTTTCCTACGATCAAATCTGAAGCGATTTCACGAGTCATGACAAGAAGGAGCATGATCCTTGCTTTAGTGAGGTTGACATTTTTTTGCACCTACTCCATTTCTGTATGATTTTTTTTGTGAGAGAGTTAGCACTAGTGGGGACTAGGGAGCTTGCCTGCCCCTTGAGTGATGGTGTTATTGGCAATTTTTGTTATTATTTTTTATCCATTTATACGAATAATTTCATTATTCATTGCATCAATTTTTTTGTATATTATTCCTGATTCCATCTTCTGTAAAGTTTCATCCATATTTAATTATCTCATTCTTACAATGGAAAACTTTAGGACTCATGCCATAATATTTGTCATATTCGACTACTTTGCATATGAATTTTTTTATCCATATTCTACCAACCAAATTGTTTATGGTATAATGTGAATACATCTAGAAACGTTGTTATAAATTTAGTATTTAGAGTTGCTTAGTACTAATTATTATATTTTGGAATTGCTGGATTTTGCATTAAAAAAATTATATAGAGGGATGAGGGCCTTATTTTTTAGACTTGTTTAGGACCTCCAAAATATTAGAGCCGGTCCTCATCGTGTCATTTTGAACACGTACAACAAAAGCTACGATAGTTAGGAGAGTTGATGCACCCCAAAACGACATCATGCATAGGGTGTTTGGTTTTTTGCAAATACAAACTCATATATTATTTGTTACACTATTAATATTATTTCAATAATTGGTTTATATAAAGGGATATTTAGTATTAGGATCTCACATAATAGTAGATATTAGTATTTGGATTTCAAAATTGTCCAACGTTATAGTTTGGGTCTCGAAATCACTGTTCACGTAGACTAATAAATAGTAATTTCGAGACCCAAACCTTAACATTGGACAATTTCGAAACCCAAACTCTAATATCCACTATTATATGATACTCTAATACTAAATTACCCTTATATAAATGATAAAATTGGTGCACATATGTTGTATCAATTTTTTTAGGTGTCGTTAAATGTACCTATATTTTCATTCTCTTTACCTTTTATTTTATTTTTATTAAGTTTGCCTTTTAATATTTTTAGTTTATCTTCTTTTTCTTTACCCCTTTATTCTAAAATTATTTAACACATACACAGTACATATAAATTTGTTTGTTGTACAAATCTATATTTTCAACTTCCAAAGTTTCATACAACCATTTAGGGGTAAGCAACGGGTCGGTTTGGTCCAAACTGAACCGTTCTGACCAAAACCGAACAAACCGCCAACCTAAATGCCCTCAACCGAAAACCGAACCGAAGTAAGTAAGACCGATCTGAACCGAACCAACTTCGGTCGGTTCGGTTATCGGTTCATTCGGTTATGTGGGCCCTAGTGGGCCGGGTATCATAAAACCAAATTTAATTGGAAAACAATAGCAAAAATATACAAACAACAGTAAAAAAAAATTATTACACCAACAGTGCACACAGATCCACATACATCATGTTTAGAAGACTTGAAAGGATCAGATTTAGAATGTGTTACTCCAGGGGCTTGATCAAAGATGGTAGACTCGATGTCGAGATCAGAGGTTCAACAAACGTTCACCTTCTGATTATTCTCGAGATCCAAGAGGAACTCTATAATATGAATCTGATTACAAAAGCAACAATAATCAGAAAGAAAATTGCACGTTCTTTCTTGCAATCGCAGTTGCAGACGGACAGAACTGAGTTACAACTCAGATGAATGAGAAGAAAGAAGAAGAAAGGTTTTTGCTGGGGTGATTAAGATCACCGTTGCTCAAAGCAAGATTCGCCCCACCATGATCTGCTTCCAGGAACCAGCAAGTTCACGAAGAACTTCTGGAACGCTCGTAAGTCAAAATTTGAGACTTGAACGGGCTTCCTGGACTTTACAGACTCCCTTAACTCTCTTCTTGGTGCATCTTTCAAAGGAGGCCAAGGGGCTCTATTTATAGAGTGGAGTTAAGACTTTACCGCTTCTCCTATCCGATGTGGGACTAAAATACCAATACTCAAAATAGAGTTTGATATTTTAGATCATCCCACAATCAGCATAGAAGTGTGCCAGTCCACGTCTACCTCCCGAATACTCCCGTGCATGCACGAGACATCCTGGAGTCCGTGTCCGAGTCCGAGTCCGCACAACAAAAATCAACTTGCATCCTTTTTGGATTTAATCCTTTTTCCTTCTAGGAAAATACTCCCACATGGCACAAACTTATGCCCCACTACACCTCATGTGCACACCTCAACACAAGCAATGCATTATATTGAGATACTCACCATTTGGTGTAGCCGATGTGGGACTATCTTTTCTAGTCCAAAGGCAAAAACACCAATAATCCCCCACATATCTCAATATATGGGTTGAGCGTTCCCCACAGTGACTGCCCATCATGCATTAGGAGAGATATCGCTACGACTTGAATCTTCCCGCATAGGTTAAATAACAGCATGATACAAGAATAGACTAAGCCTTGAATTCTGCATCATAACTGTAAGGGTGAGAATGGGAGCCGTTATCAAACCTTGCTTCAACTTTTCAAATGATTCCTGACACTCTGCTGTCCAAACAAACGGTACATCCTTGCGGGTCAACTGGGTCATCGGTGCTGAAGTCCTTGCGAAATCTGAAACGAACCGACGGTAGTAGCCGGCCAATCCAAGGAAGCTGCGAACCTCTGCCACTGAGCTGGGTATCGGCCATGACTCGATAGCCACAATCTTCTGGGGATCCACTTCCACTCCTTCTCGGGTAATGATGTGACCCAAGTACGAAATACGATCGAGCTAGAACTCGTATTTACTGAACTTGGCGTACAACTGATGCTCCTTAAGCGTCTGGAGGACGACTCTGAGATGCTGCTCATGCTCTGCTTCACTCTTGCTATAGACCAGGATGTCATCTAGGAACACGATCACAAATTGATCCAAGTAAGGCTTGAAAATGCGATTCATGAGGTCCATGAATACGGCCGACGCATTGGTCGCTCCAAAGGGCATAACAAGGAACTCCCAATGTCCATACCTTGATTTGAATGCTGTCTTTGGGATGTCCTGCTCTCTGACTCTGATCTGGTGGTATCTCGACCGCAAGTCGATCTTCGAGAATACTGAAGCCCCTCTGAGTTGATCACACAAGTCATCTATCCTCGGAAGAGGGTATTTGTTCTTGATTGTCACCGAATTCAAGGTACGATAATCAACACATAGCCTGGACATACCATCCTTCTTTTTCACAAGAAGCATCGGGGCTCCCCAAGGTGATCCACTTGCACGAATGAATCCCTTGGTCCTCAGTTCTTCAATCATCTTGTACAAAATTTCCAACTCTGAAGGCGCCATCCTGTAGACTCGCTCTGATACTGGTGCTGTCCCGGGAATCAAGTCTATAGTGAACTCAATCTCCCGCTCTGGCGGCATCCCTGGAAGCTCCTCTGGAAAGACATCTGAAAACTCTTCAACTATTCGGGGTAACTGCACTGCCGCTACTGTCATCCGCAATGCTGGGGAAGATGGCTCCACTGCGCCTCTGGAAAACGAAAACTCTGGCTCGTCGGGGATACTAAAGACAACTCTACCAATATGGCAGTCTATCCTAGCATACTGGTTCCTCAACCAATCCTTGCCTAGGACTACATCATAGTCTGCCATAGAAAACTCTATGAATCTAGCGGGGAACTCCCTACCGCTAACTACGACCCGACACGAGGAAAACACTCGATCTACTCCCACAAGGCCATTACCAGTAAGTATATTGAGCCTCACTGATAATGACTCGGGCTCCAATCCTATCTGTGTTGCGAATCGTGCAGACATAAATGAATACGATGCACCAGAATCAAATAATACAGACGCTGGAGAGGAGTTGACGAGAATAGTACCTGCCACAACCTCACCTGGTGCAACTTCTTCTTCCATAGCCATCATCATGGCCTGACCTTGTCCTCTGGCTGCTGGTCCCCTCTGCTGGAAACCTCTCTGCCTATTCTGGATCTGAGCTTGGGCTTGTGCATACTGCTGGGGGTGTTGTTGCTGGAATGCCTGAGACTGAGGCGGCAAGGACCTCGAAAGCTGATACTGCTGCTGCTGAACTGGTGCTGGGGCCGGTTCTCTCACCGAAGAGCTAGAAGGGTTGGATGCTGATGAACCACCCCTATTCGGGCAAGCCCCTATCCTATGATCTGCTGCTCCACAAGCCAAGCACAATCCCTGCGCCCTGCGACAGTCTGCCACCACATGCCCTGGCTTTCCGTAAAGAGAACATCCCATCGCGGAAGTCTGCTTCTGCTTCTGCTGCTGCGGGTACGTCGGGATCGAATGCTGAACCGATGTTACTGAGGCCGCCCACCTCGGAGTTCCAATAGTCAATCCCCTAGCTGCCGGGGCTGGAGCTGATGATTGGTGCATCTGACTGTGGGACCGCTTCCTACCTCCGGTCCTATCCATGATCCTCTGGGAGGTGTACTCATGCCTCCTAGTTGCTCTCAAGACTGCATCGAACGTCTGGTGCTCGAATTGTTCTATCGCCAACAAGATTTCCAAATGCAGCCCCTGCTGGAACCGCTGGGCCCTATCAAACTCGGTCGCCACCAAGGTGGGGGCAAACCTACTGAGTCTAGAAAACTCCGATGCATAACTGTCGACTGTTCTGCCCTCTTGCTTCAAGTTGGTAAATCTGGTCTGCAGGTCGTACCGAGCCACAGCATCAAAGTACTTCATCTGGAATCTCTCTCTAAACACTGCCCAAGCAATGGGTGCCACTAATCCCATGGCTTGCGCTGCCCACCAACTGCGAGCCAAGTCCAACAACTGCAGGCGTACCACCGCCACCTTCTCATTCTCAGGTGTCCTAGCTGCTTCCAGAATTACCTCGGTATCCTGAAGTCATGTATCCGCGACAATCGTATCCTCGCTGCCGTCGAAGAAAGGAGGGTTCAATCGTTTGAAGCTGTTCGCCGCCTGGTTCCCTGGATGACCGCCTCTAGTCAAAGCATCTTGAACTGTCTGGTACAGGGCGTCGCTTCGACGATCTTGGAAAGCTATCAAGGTTCTGATGAGGCCTACTAAGGTACCATCATCTGGCTCTGCGGGCTGGACGGGCCGAACTGGTGACTCTCCTCCAGTAGGCACAACTCTGGAGGCTACCCCGAAATGCTGGGCTTGATCTCCGGGTTGCTGTTGATCCGCGGGAAATACTCCACCTTGTTGACCGGTAGGACCAGGTACAGTGCCGCTGAAGAAGACGATACAGGGAACAATAAGAAAAGGACCAGGACAGATCAATGATATAAGCATGTAATCAGGGCAAGAATTTCAGGGATTTGAAAATACGGGCGAAGATCAAGGGCAAATACTGATTGAGACATCTATTCGGTAAACCCCCACATTTCTTGATTGACAAGACCTGCATGGGCCACCACTTAAACCATGTCACGCCCCAGAACCAGAATACTGGAGAGCGGGGGCAGACATAGCCAGCTACGTATATTAAAATAGAAACCACCTCGATATACGGTCACGGCTGTCTAGATATATGAGGGTTTACTACAAGCCAACAGTCTCTTATGGTCATGAACAAGCCTAATGTCTCAATCACAAGCAAGTAAGGTCGCAAGATGTATGATCATTAAATATACAATAATAAGGCGTCCTAAATATTACATATTCAGCTGATCATGAAGCTAGTCGTTATAAAATGTTAGGACTAGCAAGAGTTTAGTCGTACATGATCAACCCTAGGATTTGTTAATCATGTTTACAGCCCGTAGGCAGACAGTAAGTAAAAGTGCATCGAGCTAACAGGTGCTCGTCGGCTAAACGTCTCAAAAGAATAGTTTTACAATAAAGTGGGCAAAATAAAAGAAAAACCCACTCTTGGCCCGGGTTCTGTCTAGTTGTCACCATTGGGCTGGAAGCTTGGTAGATCCTCGGGAGCTGCTCCAAAATCTGGCCACACAAAACCAGCTGGGTCAACCCCAGAAAGAGCAAGTGCCACAAGGGGGCCACGAAATAAGAACAAAAGCCAGCAAATAGCACAAGAAAATCTAATATTAATACTAGAATTTATGAAAACATGTCAGGATGATATACGACGAGATAACCATGGAACTATTCCGATAGCCAGGTTACAACCCGTAAACCAAACAAGGACCGGGGTTGTAACCCTTCATCTGAACAGAACTTGGTTCCCCACCATTTATCGGCAAGATAATAATGTAAGAAATCAAGACAGGAAGTAATCTTGTACTGGATCGAGACATGACTAGACTGGTTATACCTCAATTCAATCAATCACGGCCAAGCAGATACTACGGCTTACTACTTTAACTAACTAGGGTTATCACAGGCCTAATTACTAACAAGATGCAGTGAGATGATTCCACAGCCACAAGCCCTGCAGACCATCCAGGTTACCCAGGTCGAAAATTAGGGGTTGAATTCATGTGGGTACATCGCCCGGGAGACAAATGTACCCTTAGGTGACTTAGAGGGTGCAACACGCGACGGTGTGCTGGAAATGTGCCCTACTCGTCGGCAGGCTACAGATCTTAAGAGCGCCCATGTAACGGGATTGCCTGTAGCTGTGTCATCTCTTCAGGACTACTGTGTTGTTCTACTTATTAACCTTAATCCATTTTAGTAGGTGCTCCGGACCGTGGTACTCAGGAGTCCTATCCTAGACATGATGCAAGACAGGACAAGTGGATTTAACAAGCAAGCAAGAAAGAACTACCCACGGTGTTAAGGCAGATCAAGTTAAGTAGCCGTCGCAACAGCATTAAGTTATCAAGTCGTGCTACAAGTCAGGAGTGCGCCGCCATGGGCCACTATCAAGTTATCAAGTCACAAGGATTAATTACAAGTTACAAGTTAGGTGTGCACCCCACTGGGTCACTAGCAAGGAGATCAGAAGATACCAAAATCATAATCCACAGAAAACCGTACTAGTCATAAACAATTACTTGAAAACTGTGTTAGGCCGTGTCGGGTCAAGATAGTCGTGCTGTGTTGAACAGATCTCAGGAAAACTCAATCCACAAACAAAGAAACCAAATCAAGAAATAAAACCAATACTCCTAGAGCCAATGGGTTAAGCAAGGGGTTCAGGGTGCTGCGTACGCACAAGGGCACGCACAGCGTACGCACAAAAGCACGCACGCAGGAGAGCTAAAGTACGTACGTAGGAGAGCTGCGTACACGAAAAGACACGCACGTAGGAGAGCGGCGTATGCGAAAAGTCACGCACGCAGGAGAGCGGCGTATGCAAAAAGTCACGCACGCAGGAGAGCTGCGTACGCGAAAAGTCACGCACGCAGAAGAGCTGCGTACGCGAAAAGTCACGCACGCAGGAGAGCTGCGTACGCGGAAAGTCACGCACGCAGGAGAGCTGCGTACGCAAAAAGTCACGCACGCAAGAGAGCTGCGTACGCGAAAAGTCACGCACGCAGGAGAGCTACGTACGCGTAAAAACACGCACGCAGGGGAAAGGATCTTCTTCTCTATGGCTGAGAAGAAGCTCTCATGGCTCCAAAACTTCAAGGCATCACAACTTGGCCATCCGAACTCCAAATCCGGATTTCTAAAGTTCCAACCGGGGTGGAATTGAACTCTCTTCCACAAGGAAACATTAAAACTCATAAAATCCAACCTAAATAGACCAAAACCATGCAAACCGAAAATAGAGAAAACTTAGATCTAGAACAATTGAGGCTCCAAACACAAAATACCAAGTTCTAATGTTGATCACCATGTCCTAATCTAGCAAATGGACAAATAAAATAGGGTTCTCATGTGGTGGCAAGGTGCACTTGCCTATGGGTTGGTTTTGTGTAGAGGAAGGAGAAGAGTGTTGTGTAGAGGAAGGAGAAGAAGAAATTAATGGAGGTTTATGAGGAGAGAGAAAAAGTTGGTGGAGTTTTAAAGAGGGTGGAATGTGGTGTGTTGAGGGTGGAGAATAGGCTATGTAGAAGCATGGAATTTCACAACCAGAAAGCCCATGCGCCAGACACTACATGCGCCAGACACTACATGCGCCAGAACTCAGATGAAGAACTTCACAGCAAAGTCAATAAATTATAGACATTTGAAGAAGGACTTTTTATTTATATATAAAAGTCTATTACATGTCTAGAAAAGGTTGTACAAAGGAGAATTCCTACAAAGGAAAGAGCCTAAAGTCTACAGCCAGCGGCCATCATTGCGCCTTCAGATAAGCGCAAAGGCCACCATGCGTCTCCAGATAGGCGCAGCATCACTATGCGCCACCAGTGAGGCGCAGCAGATATCATGCGCCTCCATCCAGGCGCGTCCCATCATCTCTTCAGCACCTCAGTTATGTGCATCCCTTCAGCCAAATTCTTCCAGCCAGGCTCACCTGGCCGAGCAGAACCCAGTTATGTGCCGCCCTTCCAACCAGGCTCGCCCGATAAATGCTTCGACACAAAGCATTTAACCCTCTGGCTGGAACCAAGGAAGAGAAGAGCACCGCAAATGCTGTGGCCAGGGGAGGCTTCGAAAGAGCCTCCAAAGCCGAAGGAAGACCGTGATCGAACCATGGCTAAAGGAGCAGCTTTCGACACGATCAAAGTGGGGAAACCCCACTTTGCAGAAAGAGAGAGCCTTGCACCGCCATTCCGATTTAAGGCTCTTCCGGAATAACGGAGACGAGGCTCGAGCATCCTTATCTTTGGATGCAACAGGCACCTTCCGCCTGCTTCAGAAGCCCTCGACTCCGTCTTTTGGATGTAACAGTCACCTTCAAGTGCATCGAAGACAACACAGCGTCTCATCTTCACCCTCGGGAGCACTTCGTCAGCAGAATGCACCCGTATGTTCAAATTCATATGGAAGTACGTGAGGGAATGAGAAGCAAATCTTCTCTCCATGCCACTATTTATAGGCCGGGCAGATCAAACCTACGTGCCAAGTGGATGGCCCTCCGAATTCTGTGCAATGAATTTACATTAAATGGATGAACCGGACGCCTCGAATTCAGCCAAACGGCTATTTATAGCACTCGAAGAGCGAGACAGTCGCATCATTAAAAGACATGTCCGATGCGCCAGCCGATAGCGCATCACATCACCGGACGCGCCCTTCGGCGTCAGGTGCATCATACAGACGCGCCCTACAGTACTCAGCGCATTATAGAGGATGCGCCTCCACACATCTCCATACGAGTGGAACGCCAACCGACGCGCCCCTCAGCTGTCCATCGAACGTCACCAACATTAAATGCTGAACTGACAGAGTTGGCAGCACGCCTCCCAAAGTCTGAACAAGTGACAGCTTTTTCAGAGAACGAAGCATCGGCAACGTCAGCATCATCATGACTCCGACGGCTACTGCCACGTGGCCATCCGCGCGCCTCTACGGCCATGCGTCCATCCGTATGCGCCTCTACGGCCATGCGTCCAAACCCGCATGCGCCTCTACGGCCATGCGTCCATCCGCATGCGCCTCTACGGCCATGCGTCCAAACCCGCATGCGCCTCTACGGCCATGCGTCCATCCGCATGCGCCTCTACGGCCATGCGTCCAAACCCGCATGTGCCTCTACGGCCATGCGTCCATC